>RJWM01001824.1:121722-143812 GCA_004363535.1 Dasyprocta punctata | reverse complement strand
GAAGAAGAAGAAGGTAGAAGAGCTTGGTTGCCTGGATTGAATCCGGGAGGGCAGCGACCTCAAACTCTGAGTCATGGGTGACAGAGGCGAGCAGGAATTCCGTTCTGTTTCCAGAAGTGGAAGCGCCCACGAATTGGGGAAATCTGCTAGGTGTACCCCTGCAAGGTTTGACTCCTCGGAAGTTTACAGGAATTCCAGAAAAAAGCCTCGGTCCAGATCTGAATCTAGGTCTAGGTCCAGAAGAAGCTCCCAAAGGCATTATACAAGGTCACGATCTCCTTGTGCTCATAGAAGTTCCAGATGCAAGCTTTACAGTGGAGATTATCGCAGACACCACAGCCACTGCCATTCTCCTGTGTCTACAAGAAGCCGTCATGTTGGCAATTGGGCAAATCCTGATCCCAACTGTTGTCTTGGAGTATTTGAGTTGAGCTTGTATACCATAGAAAGAGATTTAACAGAAATGTTACCTCCAATTGCCAATGTGTCTATTTTATTGGATCAGCAGTCTAGGCGTACAACAGGATTTGCCTATGTGTATTTAGGAAATGTAGATGATGTTTAGAAAGCTAAAGAATGTGTTAAAGGAATGGAACTTGATGGGTGTAAGATCTGAGTTAATTTCCCTATAACAAAAAGACCACATACTCCAACACCGGAAATTTACATGGGAGGATCTGCCTATGGCAGTTTGCACAGTCAAATTACGAAGACAGAGGATATGACCATGGCTATGATGATTGAGACCACTACAGCAGAGCATAGCGAGGAGGTGGTGGAGGAAGATGTTGAGTGGAGCTGCTCAAGACAGAGCTCAGATTTACATAAGGTGGTCACCTTGTCCTTACTACTGGCATGGAGGGCACAGATCACTCTCCAGATCTCGATCCTACTCACCCGGTCACTACTAAAGCATGAAGATAAAAATTCTCTGAAATCTGTCGTAGAGCTGAGGTATTATTTGTAGACAATATTTTTATTGTCTGTTTAAAAAATGAACAGTGCCTAGTGAAGTTAGGTGACTATACCTTTTTGGTGGAGTTGAAATACTGTTTTCATTCTGCTATTGTGTAGTTTGGTGCTTTGTTCAAAGTCAAGTGTTTTCAGAAAAGTATGTTATCAGTAAATCCAAAGGCAAAAATACCCGTTTTCCTCCAGTGCATGAAACATACCATGTATTTAATATACTTTCAACTAAATGTTAAAAATATGCTCTGTGACTCTGTACTGCTAGTACTAGAACTAAGTTTTTCAATACAGTAAATGCTTAATGCTTATATAAATGTGTATTTGTCGGTCTTTATGTAATCTGTATTATGTATAGAATAAGAAAAGAGTTATACTTTGTGTACGCCTTAGCACTGTTTCTTAAAGCAGTAAAAAGGTGCTAATGGTATTTCAACTAGTTACCAGCAAATGACAATACAATCTACCAAAAAGGCACTCTTGTTCTTCTAGCTTTTACACCATTAAAAAAACCGGGTGCTTCAAAGCATAGAATAAGAGAAGGGAACACTATACATGTGTTGTGTCATGGTTGAACTGAAGACTGTCTATCTATTTTTAAAATATTGTTTTCAGGTCCTTTGCTTATCAAAGGAGACCCAAGTTCACTCATGTTTTGAGAACTGTGTTAAATAAATGAAGAAGAAAAAAATAATTAGAATAAAGCAGTATACTACTATTTACACCAAAAATATTTTTTGGAAACAATTACTTGTTATGCTGTCCAGGCTGGTCTTAACCTCTTGAACTCAAATGATCCTCCTGCCTTCGTGGCCTGAGTAGGTTAAATTAGAGAAGCATGCTCCAATGTCCAAACACAAAAAAAGCGTCACATAATTTTTGATCTATGCACATACATAAAAATATAAAAGGCCACAAAAACCCTTCAAATTGTAGTTAGAAAAGGCTATGTACTGTCTAAAAACCATTAAACTCACATCAGTTTTTTTTTTTTTTTTTTTTTTGCGGCACCGGGGATTGAACTCAGAACCTCGCACCTGCCAGGGCAGGCACTTAAGACACTGAGCCAAACTCCCGGCCCTGGTTTTCTGAGGCAGGGTCGCACTATGTAGCTCAGGCCGGCCTTGCGCTCGCGTTGTAGCCCAAGCCGGCCTTGAACTCACAACGCTCCACCTACCTCAGCCTCCCGAGTGCTGGGATTAAAGGCGTGCGCCACCACGCCCGGCTCATCAGTTGTTAATATGAGCTCTCCTTGGGGTCAAAACACATCTGATAGAACTTTCTCCATAAATTTTCAAATATTTCTTGTTACTTTGAAATTTTATCCCTTATATATGATATATAGCTAGATTTTGTGATTATATATTCAATGAATTTGACACTTTTTATTATATAAAAAGCCTAAGACCCCTGGCACCAGATCTTTTCAGCAAGGTGGCTCCAATCACGCAGCTGCTTATGGAACTGCCTTGGGTCCTTAGGATTATATCCTCAGGTCAGGGCAATGTTATTTCTTGTTGTTTTACATTCTTAGGACACTTGTTGGGTATGAATCACCAAACTCTCACTACATAATATTGGAGGTAGTATTACTAACCTAAAGGTAACTGTATTATCAATCAGCTTTCCCATTGTTGGGGCACAATTTGAAGAAAGAAAGATATAGTTTGGCTCATGGTTTTTCAGTAGATTCAGTCCATGATCAACTGGCTTCAAAGTGGGAACTTCATGATAGAAGAGAATGAGAGAACAAAGCTACTCACTTTGCAGTGACTGGAAAGCACGGCAAGGGAATAGTACCAGAGTGAAAGGGGTCAGGGACCAGATACAGACCCCAAGGTTACACCTACATGTCCTGTCCATGCACACCCAGAAGTGTGCTTACTAACCTAGGTGGCTGCCAAGTCAATCAAATTGAAAATTAAGTTTAGTCATCGTGATAATTTAGAGCAGAAATTTAAAATATAGTTTCTAGAAATACTCTTCATGGCTCTACTTACTAGCCAAGTTATGTTGCCCTCAGTAAGATGGGTTGGTCATAGCACTCAATTCCAAGGACTTTTTAAAGCATTAAGTAATATATATGAAGTATCAGATGCACAGTAAATTCTCAGCGCATGTGAGTTATTATTATATGAAGAGAATGAGGCTGGTAAAGTTTAAATAAAGTTATTTAATTCTCACAAAGCTAGTAGACTGATAAATGATAGACTGAATTGCAATTTCATCATCCTAACTCCAAAGTCCATATACCTTTCTTGAGAAAATTATAACCAAACTTTTTAGGTTTCATACTCATAATAGTAGGGGAAAAGTTCATATATACTATTATTATAATTTTGTTTGTAATGCTATATTATGTATAACACAAGACTAGAATCAAACAAATTATACAAAATATAAATACAAATGATACTAAAACTTTCCTTATCCTAGATTGTTCTAAAAGGCTGCTTCTGTACTAGTATAATTCTAGTTGGTATCCTTTACCCTTGTGTATAAAATCTTACCTATAGCATATGCTCAATACATGTGTTTAATAAAAGAATATGAGGTTTCACTCTGCTGGAAAAATAAAACAGTCATTGCTGTAACACAGTGACATTTGAATACAAATATGCTCAAAAGTGGCATTCTTGAGTTAATTTTTAATATCTGCTACCTTTCAACTGCTAAAGGTCAAGCTTTAGTCTTCATCCTCAGAGGATTAGTTAAAAGAGAGAGGTTTTTGTTTTATTTTGGTTTGTTTTAACATATAAAGCATGAACAGCTGGTATCCCAAAAGGCACATTTCCAGGAAAGAGAGAGGTCCTCAAAGGTGTTCATGTCCCGTTCAAAATTGTTTTCTTAATTCTCCTAGATGTAATCCTATAGAAAATAAATGCCATTTCTGTCTCTTTAAAAAGCCTAGACCTACTGGGGATTTTAAAGCTGTTTAATAACCATGACTCTCAATTTTTTTTCGATGAATGGAGTGAACTATAAGTATAGATCTTCAACCTGGAGGTGATTGCCTGTGGACTGGATGGAAGTGTGTGTTTTATTTCCTTCTCTACCAGATGAGAGGGTATAAAAGCAGTCACCTGTCAACCCACTCCAGCAATGAAATTCAGCAGCCGATTGTCCCAATCACTGCTCTCAATCACTCTAAACGGCCTCCAGAGACAATCATTATTATAGGACATGTTCCTAAGAGTAGATAAATGGAGCTCCACCTGCCAGCCTGCATAGGGATAGATGGACATTCTTGGCCAAAAATATGAAAGGGCCTGGAGCTTTATTGACATTTACATCAAAAATAGTTAGCAATGAAAGCAGCTGTTGTGGCATGCTTTCACCACGACGTGTTTGGAATATGCTGTGAATTGAAATACAGACCTTCTGACAAGCAATTTACCTTCTGTCAGTCTCCATGTGCTTGCGGCATTACTGGTACTTGCTGTGATAGGCCACTTAAAGCTACACATGTGTACAGTTTCAATGAAAGATTAACTACAATTTGAGACAGAAAGTAAAGAATTGCAGAGTGTCATTCATTATGGCCTACATTGTCATCTGCAGAGTAACACCATAGCAAGAAGGTGCCTCTGTTGTGACCGCCTTATGGAATCAGATGTCATTCATTCTAATGAAGATCTGACTACAATTCTAATAAGCAGAGTGCAAGACAGCTCAGGAGTGGAAGCATTAATCTGCCTTGTTTGTTGGCATTACAGTAATGGCTAAAATGCCATTATGCAAGAAATTCTTTCAGAAGCCATTCTATAGGGGTAATTGTAATACAGTGTATAACGACCCGGAACAAAAGATGTGCCAGGAGTTAATTTCTATATTTATTCTTTTTTAGATGATTCAGTACATTGATTTTTCCCCTTTAAAAATCTCAATAGATGAAATATTATGATATCTCACAAATAAAGTACTTATTGCTTTGTGTAAGTAAGATCTAGAAGTCCAATCTCTTCAATGCAAAATTCTTTAGGTGTACCAAATTCTAGTGGTACTTTGTGATGTAGCATCACTTGCTATGAATGATTAATAAATATTTGACTGCTTTTGCTTAGAAAAATGTTGCCTTGAATCATACTATCTGCAGTTCTCAAAACAATTTAATCATTTCAACTTACCATACAAAGAGAGTAAGAAATGTACTTTTTTCCTCCCTTGACTAAAGAGTTTGTTGTTTTCAATCTGGTAAGTTGCTTAACAGCATAAGGTCAACAGCCACCTACCAGGGCTGGCATTTCTAATGAAACCAAACTCCAATGAGTCATTACACATTTCCTTTGAATATAGGATGTAAGGTTTTATCCCCCCCGAACCCCTACAGTTAGAAGTTGCTCTGGTACTTTTCTTTTTTTTACTAGTGTTTGACTCTTTGAATTCTTTGGGAAAACAGAGGCTGAGAAAGTAATTCACAACAGTTTAGCTCTTCATTTAAGCTGAAAATATTTCGTACAATGATGTCTCACAGATTCAATTCATTTGCTCTTTTGATTGCATATCCAAGATCCTTGCAGTTGGATGTAGATGCTTGAACCTAGTTTAGCATCGAGGACTCATTTCACATCCTTTGCCACTGGAATCACAGACTGTGTCTTCTTCAAATTGCACTGAAGTATTTTGTAAGCCTGAAGTTTGGCCTTTCAACATCCTCATGCTAGTCAGAGATTTCTGGGAATCTAAAACTGCCAGCAAAGCAAGTTGTTCTACCCTCTTCTTGTTTCAAAAAAAAAAAAAAAATCCAAGTGATTGTTATGACTAATGGATAATGAAAGGATTAACTAAAACTACTTTGGAAGCATATCTCTATTAATAACTATTCCAAACATGTTCCTACAAGTATAAATATATACTGTGTAATTCAGAGACCATAAATTCATGAAAGTGTTTGTTGTAATTGATTCTTGAGTATTTGGTGGCCAGTGTTGACTCAACAGGGAAAATTCCCACGAACTGAGTTCTAACAGGGCTGCATGTATCAAGCTGATGAAATACTGAAAGTGACTTGCAGGGAAACTGCTTTAATTGAGTCTTCCTGTGTTTGTAGACAATGACCAGCTGAAGGAAATCATGAGCAGCTGTCTATGGCAGAGCAGTTTTAAGATGGTCATGCAAATCAGCATGTCCTAGAGCTCCCCCACAAAAATGGGAAGCAAACCCTGAAGGTTCCATTAAGTGACTTAATGCCTCTCTATTAACTCAGGCCTATGAACAGTTTCGATACCTGTTGTAACAATTTATCACAAATTTAATGACCTTAAACAACACAAATTTGTTATTTACTGTTCTGCAGGTCACAAATACAAAACAGGTCATATTGACCCCAAATCAAAGTGTCAGAAAAATTGCATTCTTTCTGGAGGCAGGGAAAAGTCTGTTCCCTTTCCTTTCTGACTGATAGAGGCCACCTACATTCCTTGGTTTGTGGCCCCTTCCTCCATCTTCAAAGCCAGCAAACCATCACTGATCTCTGACTCTCACCTCATTACCATCTTCTTTGCCTTATAATGTTTTCTGTGATATACTGGACACATCTACCTGGGTAATTCCTCATGTACAGATCCTCAGTCAAACCTACAAATTTCCCCAAGTACCACAGTGTCCTGGTATTGACACAAGGACATCTTTGAGGGACCATTTTTCTGCCTGCCACACCTGCTATACAGAAGTCTTTTGTATTCATTGTTCTTTCTCCTTGACAATCCTTGCTCATATCCATAGTTTCCAAAGAAAATACTCTGTTTTCCCCAAATGCTTTCTAACTAATCTAGAACTATGTCTCCTATTAGAAGCAATTACCTTGCTGGGAATGTAGCTCTGTGGCATAAGTGCCTGCCTAGCAAGTGCAAGATCCTGAGTTTGATTCCCAGTACCAAAACAACACAGAAGAAAACAAAATTCATCTAGAAGCAATTATCATATTTCCATAACTTGCACCACACTTTTGTGAAAGCATCTCATCCTTCAAACCCTACCAGGATGACTTCAAACAAGGCAAGAATGTATGCAATGGAAAAGTGCAGTTTTACCCCAGGCTTACAAATACAAGCTGCCTTCTTGTCAGAAAAATGATTCACTATTCATCAAGTAGAAGTGCTGTTTGAGGATCAGAAAAAGTCAGAAAACTACTGCTTTTTCTGTTACTATCTGTATTTATTCTATAATAGAAACAGACTGTCAACTTCTATATAATAATCACACAAGAAGGATAAATTACAGTTTCTTAATTTTGAAATATGAAAAATTAGTAAACTAACACAAAAGCATGTAGCATGATCGTTTTGTACTTTTTGTTATATAATTTGATTATTGTAATCACAGCCTGTGCTGTACATGAGGTCCCAAGAACTTACACTTCTTATAATGCTAGACTTTTTGACAAACATATTGCCATTTCCTTCATATACTGGTTCCTGATCACCATTCTGGTTTCTTCTTCTGTAAGTTTGACTGTTTTAGATTCCACGTATGAGTTCATTCAGTATTTGCCTCTCTGTGCCTGGCTGATTCTACTACGTATATTGTCCTCTTGGTTCATCCAAGTTTTCTCAAATGGCAGGATTTTGCAAATGACATTCCGTTGTATATATACTAGGATTTGGATATTGTAACTGATCCCTTTTTATCCTGAGGAAGTATATTCCCCACAAACAGATGGAAGCAAAGCAAGAAAATACCAGGTAGTGGTATATAATGGTAATTTGAATCTTTCATCTGCTGAGAGACTAAAAACAGAAGAACTGAGAATTTTGCTTAATTTCAGGTAGTCCTGCAGTCTGTTGACAGTATGACAGCTAACAGAAACAAACATGAGTCTACCCCTTCATCACACTAGGGAAAATGTGTTGAACTCCAGGAGCAGGTGACCTAGAGGCTGAACATATCTGCTTCTTACATATAGGACAGAGAATTGTATTCAACAAACCCTTAAGAGAAAGGTAGCAAAACCACTGAAAACCTTGCTACTGAGTTCTTTATTGGTAAAGATCAGGTCTGTATAGCTATATTCAGTAAGATTAAATAGGGAAAAATTAAATGCACACACACACAAACCAAATGCAGGAGGCTTAACATAACTACAAAACAAAGGGAGCAGAAAGACTCAGAAGAAGAGATTTGTGAAAGTGGTTTAGTATAGTCTCAGAAAAGATAAATCATAAAACTGAAAACTCAGCAGGATATAAAAATACAGCTTTTATGAAATGAAAACAGGAACAGAGAAAAGAAGTGAAGGAAAAGTGAATAAAAAGGAAAACAATACAGAACTGATCACAATATATGATGAATGCTTAAATTTAAAAATTATTATGCCAAAAGATACATTCCCACTAATTTCCCTCAAAATACTCCTCTTTGTTTCATACACCCTTATCTCATCATTACTGCCAATTTCTGAAGTATTTCTGGACCTCTTCTGGCCTTTATGAGAAATTATCAAGACTATGATGAATGCTGCTACAAGTGCCATCCAATGGAAAGACAGGCTCATAAAAACATTATGATATATCCTCATCCACTGTATTCACCAGATCTGGCAGCATGTGTCTTTTGAGTCTTCTGTAAAGTCAAAATGACCACGAGTGTAAATATTTTGAATGATTTCATAATATCAAGGAAGCCGTGACAGCACAACTAGAGACACTTATGAAAGGTGATTTACACAGCTGCTGCAGAAAATTGCAAGAATGTTTGAAGTGAGGGGGAAGGGAGATTAATGGAAATGTGTCTTCTGTAATTATTTTTTAATTTAAACATTCATTGTATTTTTCAATCATAACTCACATGAGCAAGCTAAGCATAGACACAACTAGCTTAAAAGTCAGCAAAGCACAATAAACAGTATCGTTGACACTACAAAGTCTAAGCAGTGGTAAGCAGAGTAAGCTTGATTATCTTTCAGAAAGAAGAATAAAATAACGAAGTGGCATAAAACAACTGACAGACTCAGTGGAGAAACAGACACTGCAACACAATCTTCAACTGTATAAGAAAGACACCAGAATAACAGTAACCAATGCAAAAATTTGAATGAATAATTTCAGAAAATTTTGGTAAGCTCATCAAAGAACCACTAATATGTGTTTTTAAAGTACCCATCAGACTCTTTGCCTAAAATCAATTAGACATTAACTCATGATACCTTTTAGTAATTATCTTAAAATTACAAGTATAAAGAAAAAATTCAGACTTGAGAAACAAGCCACCTATGTTCAAAGAAGACATTTTTTATTAATTTTGCGATTTAGAAACTTTCTAACTGGTCAAAACAGCAAGAAAATGCCCTTGTCGTAAGAAGCATAAGAAATTCAAAGCCAGAGCAATAGGAACTGAGACTGAATGACACAAGGGTTTTCTGATACCTGATCAAGCTTCAGGTCTATCTACCAGTTTGCAGGAAAAACAGGGCCCAGAAACATGGTAAACACGGTGACATGATGGAGATGTCATTAGGAAACTTCAGGTAATGAGAAACTCCACCAGGAAACTACTTGGGTTTTTGGGTGGGTGGACTGGGGTGATGTGGGATGTTAAAGTTAAATTGTGTGATTTTATTTGCATTCTCCATCTTACGAACAAAGTGGTCAATAAAAAGGATCTTACTCTGGGGTTTGGAACCTGCAGTTTTTAAAACCACAAAATAACTGAGGAGTCATCTGCCTCTGTGAAGTCTGGAGGGGAGTAGCGTTTCATGCAATCAGGAACCACATCACTGGCAGGAAACCACTGGAAATTTGAGAAACAGAAAATATGTTAATTTGGAGGGTAGGGTAGAAATTTGTGCAAAACTGTGTGGATCAAACCTAAGCTGAAACAGTGTCAGAACATGTGTGTGAGATAATTATTTTAAAGAAGAGTAAAAGACACAGATAAAGGAATGCAAAGGAAAACTATAGTTAATAGGAAAGAAATAAAGGTGTGAGTAAAACCCATTAAAATCACCAACTCAGAAACATAAAATGTAAATCCAAATCTAGCTGTAAATTGTTACAGAATGCATACAATGTAAATCGATACTTGGACTATTGTATATAAAATTATCAAATAAGATACACCAGGAAAGTACTACACAAAAGGAAGCTGAAGAGTTGATAAGAACTAATAGAGTTTAACATATGGTAAGAAACTGTAGGGGCAGAATGGCATGGTACCTTTCCTCACCCAGCATAAAGGTCAAGAAAAACACTCCTAGCAGTATAGCAAACAACAGGTTGACAAAAGAAAAGCATAACAGATTTATTTAATCAAAGTTTCTTACATAACGTAGTAGGCTTTAGAACAGGCCCAGGAAAAACTCTCTATTTTAATGATTAGATTTGTTGAATGAGTAGCCATGTTGAAGTGTGATCGGAAAAAAGGAATGATCTCATGCCAATCAACTATGAGGGAAACCCAGCAAGACTGTGCATTCAGATTTTCTTGTTTTTTCTGTGCAGCATTCCTTGCTTCTTTCAGAATAAGGGTCTTATCAGTTACTATCAAACAAGGTGAACCAGAATTTCTTTCTTGCCACTCTCACAGACAGGTAGTTGGAGAGGATAGTGATACTTTCAGGCTTTACAGTTTATTTGGGGGATTAGGGAATCTAATTTCTATTACATACCTTGGGGAAAAGAAATTCTGACTTCAATGACTCTCTTTGGAAACACAGCAAAAGAAGATCAGTCAGTCTTTGACTCTTAGGCTGCTTTTGAGGGCTTTCAATGTCCTTTGCTTCAAAGTATTGACCAGGCCAAAAGAAGAACTCTTGTATATTGTTGGTATGGATGTGAGTTAATGAAAACAGTGTGATGGTTCCTACAAAAACTTGAAAAAAAAAATATATATATACACCATACGATCAATCCAGCAACTCCACTGATGTGTATATACCTAAAAAAATGGAATTAGCAATACCAAAAAGTTGCCCATGTTTACTGCTACACTATTCACAATAGCCAGTATATGGAATCAACCAAGATGTCCACTGATGGATGATTGAGTTTTTAGAAGTGTGTATATATGTATATGATGGAATATTAATCATCCATAAACAGGAGATTCTGTAGTGTACCACAACATGTATGAAATTGGAGGTCATTATGTCCAAGTGAAATCACCAAAATACAGAAAAACAAATGCTGCATGTTTCCACCCATTTATGGAAAAGAAAAATGACTATGTAGAAGCAGAAAGTACAAAAGAGGTCACTAGAAGCTGAAATGGAGATGAGGAGAAAGACAGTGTGAGAAAGTGGATAAGGAGTATCAAAATACATCGGCAGCTCTGCAGTTTGGATCTGAAATGTCCCCCAATGACCCATGCATTAAAGGCTTGGTCAACAGGTGATGACACTATTGGGAAGTGGTAGAACCTTAAAAAGTAGAGTCTAAGTGAAGAAAGTTAGGCCACGGTCCTTGAAGGGGAGACTGGGACCTCTGTGCCTTCTTATCTCTCTCTTTACTTCCTGGCCACCATGAGGTAAACAGACCTTTGCTATACATATTCCTGCCATGATGTACTGGGGCTCCTCGACCCAGAGAAACAGGGCCAGCCACCCATAGTTTTAAACTTCTGATAATGTGAGCCAAAATAAACCTCTTTTTTTCTTATTAGTTGTTTACCTCAGGTATTTTGGTGCCATGACAGAAAACTGTCACGGTGGACAGTAGTTGTAATATGGTATGGCTCAGTAGGGCAAGTACACTCTATAACAATTAATCATGCATTTCAAGCAAGTAAAAGAGTTTGATAGATCCTGATACATAGACATTACAATATTGAAGTGCATAGAAATGCTCCTTACATTGACTTTATCATCATACATGTATTGAATTATAATACTGTACCATATAAACATGTACAAATATTACACGCTGATTAATAATAGTATGATCATCATGACATGTTGGGGTATCATTTTCTGAGCCCCAACAAAGAATTTCATGAAGAAAATATGACAACCATACTTGTATGCATTGTAAACTTGCTTCTTACATGCAAATAAAAAAACCTATGAAAATAATAAGGAAAATCAGCAAATGTACAATTACAGTGTTAGATTTTGTAGCCAGAGCCAAATTTAAATTGTAGTGATGTATATTTTGACAGTTTAAATTACAAGTTTTACCCAATGTTATTCCAAAGACATTGCTATGCTCCCCCTCAAAATACTTCTTTTAAAGGAAAGTTGGAATAAATACAGAAATTGACCGTGTCCTAGATACCGAAAGGAGTCTCAAAAGATTAAAAAACTGGAAATCAATAATGAACATATATTCCCCAAACCCATGTATTTGGAAACTAAAACAAATCTAAATAATTAGAATTAAGGGGAGAAATCACAATGGAAATTTCCAAATATTCAGATTCTATTAGCTTACCACAAAGTAAAATAAAATTATTTGAGTTGTACATGATCCTGCACCCATTGCTTTACTGAGCTGCAGTTTGTTCTGGATCTCTGCAACTTCTCTTGAGGCCTGACTCTCTAGCCACAGGTCTTTCCTACTGCAGCTTCTTTGTGCCCTGTGAGACCCCTGGGAAACATTCTCCTTGCAGTGCCTATCATCACTGGCCAAACGGAGTGAGTTCACCTTATATTTGCCCAGATAAGTGTTTAGCATCCACTCCAGGACACCAGGAGTCTCTGGAATTGCTTGTCACTCTTCCTATCCCTCATTTTCTACCACACAGATTTCAAGCACCTGAGCCTCCCAACTCAGGCCTCTGTCTCCCTCACTCAGTCAGTGTCCTGTGGGGTCCCTGCCCTACTGATTGGTTAGGAAATTTTCTTAAGCCAGAAAATCAAGGCAACCATTCTAAAGGATCACAGCCCTGTGCAGTGTGAGTATCTGAAAACAGTTACATACATGTTTGTCCAGTTTTTAGTTATCTACAGCAGGAAGGCAAGTCCAGTCTGAGTGATTTCTTCATAGCCAAATGAAATGTGATTCAAATAATTTTAACAACTTTCCTTCATTCACCTTGTAAATGTAAAGACATTATTTTTTATGAGTCGAGTTGGTCAGTGTTCTCCAGAGAAACAGAACCAGTAGGAAATAGATAGACAGGCAGATGATAGCTCAGATAGATAGATAGACAGATAGATAGATAGATAGATAGATAGATAGATAGATAGATGATAGATAGATAGATAGACAATGGATATGTTAGATAGATGTAATGTGATTATGAGAGCTGAAAAGTCCCACTATCTGTCTGCATAAAAAGATGATGTTGTGGCTTGAAGGCTTTAGAGCCAATGGTGTAGGATTTCACCTAGGTCTGAAGGTCTGAAAACCAGGAGTGCTGGTTTTCAGGCATAAGTTCTATCTCTAGCAGTCAAGCAGACAGTGAATTCATCTTTCATCTTTTTGTTCTATTCAGATCCCCAAGGAATTTAATGATGCCCAGGTGCATCGAGGGGTGAGTTATGCTTTCTTGAGTCCACTGTTTCAAATGCTAATCTGTTTCAAAAACAACCTTGCCAACATATCTAGAAATAGTGTTTCTCTAGATATCTGCAAATACTGTGACCCAGGCCAGCTGACACAAAATTAATGTCATATGAGACTTTTGTATTTCTTTATTTCTTGCTTTCCCCCAGTTTCAAGAAAATTTACTTTCGAATTAAACTTCAGCTCAACCATAACCTAAAATAACTAAAATATTTAAAATTTAAAAACTGAACTGACATACCATTTGCCTGGTTTCAGATGAGTATAGAATGCGTTGACAGCCACATTACAGTCCAAGAAAACAGAAATTTTGGGAGGACTTATGCTGTGGTAAAGGGACCCTATAACTACTTTACTTCTCCCAGTATATGATCACTTCCACACCAAACCCCAAAACACAAGTGGTAGATTTTAGTTGATAACTGCAAATGATAATGTCTATGAAACCAGGCTCACAATTTTCTTTTAATTTTCATCCAAACAGCAACAACAGAAAAACCTCCCATGGTCACACAACTACTTGAATCATATACCACCACTTATTTACATGACTAAATTTCTATAGTATCTTGATCTTTTTGTTTTCATTCATCTCTACTATTTGAAATGTATACAATTTGGCTTTCTCCACACTGGGACAATCACCTGTTAATGGGGTACAGTGACCTGGAGACCTCAGTTATGAGCCTCCTGGTGATACACAATTTTCTCTGAGCCTGCACAAATACTGATTTCCAGAGGGTGTTTATAATGCCTGCCACTCGCTTCTCTCATCAGCCCTCCTTACTCTCACAGATCCCAAAGGGTCAAACATTTCATTATGAGAAAAACTCCCTTGAAATTCCTTTTCCTCCCCTCTGATTTTCATTAAATCGATGATATCAATGTAGGAGATGCTTCCTTTGCCATTGCCTAATACATTACAGTTGCAAATTGTGCTGATGGCTCCCATTCCAGGTAAGTAGGTCTTTGATGCTGGTGATATACTACATGGTCAGTGGATAAGAAAATGCCATGTGCCCATAGAGGAGTGAATAGTCTTAGTGCTCTGGCCAAAAATCTAATCATAATCTATTCTCATTCCTCAGTTTCATGAAAACCATTTAAAGGGAGTCTAAGTATGTTGTTTCAGTTAGAGTACACATGAAAAATAAGGGCTCTTTTATATTTTTGGCAGAGTTCATGATTGCTGTGTTACAAATTAAGCCCAAACTTTTGTTTGTGTGTATCATTGCATTTTAGTTGGGTAGGTAGTATATCAGAGGATTTACATTGATAATGAATGAGTGCTATTTGTTGAAATTGAGAAATTATCTGAAATCATACTCTTGCATTTGATTACAAGACTAAATTAAACATACTATAATTTTTTCTGCCCCAGATTATTTTCAATTTTCATGAGAAGACCAAAACAATATGCAATCTATATTTATTCATTTTTCATAGGATAATATGCAAAATATGTTTATGTAGATAGGACATTTTAAACTATGATAGCTTCCAAGATGGGGAAAAAAGACAATTTTCTTATGAAAATAGGAAGCAGAAACTTCTAAATTGCACAAGTTTTCTCTTATGAGGTTCCTAAAGAAGCTCCTCAGTAACATTTGTAAATATTTCTATAAACAGAAAAGTTTATGAAACATGTTTAAATATTTATGGAATGTTAAAAATGAGGCATTAATTGGCAAACAACTTAATTAAAATGCTTTCTCAAGCAATTAGCCACAAATACTTCCCTATCTGCTTTGCATGCCATTTGTCTTGTTGTGTTTGTTAAGCCTGCCTGTCAGTCAAACTTTGCTTCAGGTAATTTCTTTTAGCTCTGTGGGGAAAATCTTCAAAAATTACATCTGAATTTAAAATATTTTGATTATCATTTTTATCTAACAAATTCTCTTTTTCACTTCATCTTCTATATGTCCCAGTAAACCACCATCCTGGGAATTTAGGGCCTGAAGAAGCAATTCTACATCAAGGCATTAGTGACTTTCCGCAAACACTCTCTGGAGAGCAAACTGAATCAATCTAGAATCAACAAACAGTGCAGTTAATTAATGAGAACACCATAAGGGAGCTTTTTTAAACAATGTTGACGGCTGCTGCCGCAGGACCAATAGCACCAGAAGTTATTGCTGGTTTGAAAGAAGTGACTCTTAGGGTTCCCCCAAGGCACCTTTTGCTTACATTAGCTATTTACCACAACTTTTTCTTTTATTTGAGCCCTGGGGGAAGTATACTTATTTCCTAAATTACTTTTTAAGTGATGCTTATTCCTGCCAGTAGCCTGAGGTACAGAGTGAAGGTACCACAGAGTAAACAAATGGAAACCAAGTCTGCAAGACTACTGAATAAGTCTGCAGAAAAAGTATTTACACCATAGGGTTGTTTTCCAAACCAGAAGTCCTGAGATGTCACAAGTCCTGTGAGATCTGGGAGCTTGCTTCATGGGGGCCTGTTCTAACTAGGAGGAGGATGAGGAATACACTGTGGCAACCTCAGAGAGGAGTGGTAATGCTGGGTGTAGATGATTAAACAATATATAAACATTTACTTTGGGTAAGATGCCTTATTAAACTAAGTCAACTAAAAGACATTGAGATCTTACAAGTACTATATTGCTGTATCTGGGTACCTTGAAGCATCGATTTACAAACACTCAGCAGTCTCCAAATTCTAAATGCCACAAATGTAGCACCTGTCATTTGTTCACTGACTGTCCCCATTCCCAAAGGAGTGTCTGACATGTTTTAGGTGCTCAAAAAATGCTGTTGAATGGTTATATTGATTTATGATGGAAGGAAATGGAAATTGGCAAAGGAAAATCTATATCTTGCCCAGTAATTCCCCCAGTAACTGAGAGGCACTTGAAGAAATCCTTAGTTTTAGAACTGACTGCTTATCCTCAACATTGAATGCATGGCACAAGACCTAAGACCTATGGATTTTAGGCATTCGGTGTGTATTTGCAGAAAACCTAGAAGTTGTCATGAATTATGCTAGACCTATAGAACAACACAAATTAAGAAACACAAATGATTCCTGCCTTGAGTTCATAGATTAATGAGTAAATCAGATCTTGATAAAATAATTACAATAGCATAATTTTAAAATGTCATCCTCACCTTAAAAATGATTCTTGGTTCCATGAAAGTATATTTAAAAAGTCAATTTTTTTAATGACAAAAATAGTTTAAATACAGAAGGGACAAGTTAAAGGAGATGAGGTTCAGGAACTCATAAAACCAGAATATTCATCTTACATCTTTTCTTGTGAATTAAAAACTCCTCCAAACTTCTGAAATAGTCAAAATGTCAGCAGCTTCAAATTGTGTTAAGCAGTTCTAAATCTTGCAGAACTTACACACTTGGATACGTTTAGTAGAATAAGTAGGCATTAAATTAAGTAAGTCTTGATTCCTTTCCCTGTTACAAAGATTTTAAAATATCTCAACAAGAAGAAAAAATATTCCTTTAATTAATGAATAACCAGCTATAGTTTCCAAGTGTTTTTATTTTTAAAAATAGGGTTATATGAATAGCAATAATATAGTGGAAAATATATTTATTGACTACTCTCTGTGCATCAAAATCTATGCTATTTTCTCTTACTCATTTTTAATATATGATGTATTTTAGTAGTTTTATTAAACTACCCAATTTGGATTTGCTTTCCAGGCAAGAGTACTATTTTCATATTGCTTATTTTAGTTTCTTATCTAAGAATGGATAAGATGAAATAGTACAAATCATGCTGGTAAGTAGTTTTTATTATTTAAGCAAATTGTACATAGACAATTCATCCACCCTCATTTATATTTATCACTGTGTGCCCAAAGCATAAACAGTTCTCACATATAAAGCTACTCCATTGTTGACAGATTAATGAATAAATGAATGCCTGATATGTTTGGAAACACCTTGATTTTTACTGGCTGTATTTGTGCATGTGAGCTAAAGAAAAGGCTGAGCAGGGAAAGAAATAGACAGTATACTTTTGCTTAATTCTTCCTAATTCTTTTAATACGTAGGTGATTTGCTATCTAATAAAGTTAATTCTCATCATTGATAAAATCTGCTGGAATTGGTTAAAAACTGTATTTTTGAGATTGATGGGGCCACAAAGTTTAGTGTGACAGTCAGCTTTCTGTTACTATTACAAATACCTGAGATAAATCAAGTTATGAAGGGAAGATTTATTTTGGCTTATAGTTTTGGAGGTTTTAGTTTATGTTCAAGCAGGGTCGTTGTTTTTGGGCTTCTGGAAAGGGAAGGATAGTACATCTTTTCAGGAGCACATGATGAAGCAAATCCATTCACCTTATGGCTAGAATATGAAAAGAGAGGAGGAACAAGGAGCTGAAGTCCCACCATCTCCTTCAAGGACATGTTCCAGTGACATTAAAGATTCTGCCACCTCCCAATAGTGCTGCCCTGGAGAACAAGTCTTTAACACGTGAGCCCTTGGGAAGCATTCAAGATCAATGAAATAGCAGTTGAATAAAAGTAAAAAGATAAAAATAAGAGCAGCTTGGATAGCTTAGCATAACTCAGGGTACACACAGTCAAAAATTATAGAACATGTATGATACTTTAGCAAATTTTTGACAGTGCAGTGTGTATATGAAGGAGTTAGTGGCAGAGATACATAGATTATTCTATTTTAATTTGTCTCATATGCCTCCATTCAGAAATTCTCAAGAGCCATGTGTTTGTGAATGCCTAATCTCTCTGCACCTTAATGTTCATATGTCCTGTTGATCTCTTCTGCTAATTTGAAAATTTCTGGTGGTCAGGCAAGTTATCTAAACTAATGCAACCTTCAAATTATACATGAGTAAAAGAAACCAAAGGCAGTCAGAGTTGGAAAGTCACAGATCTCAGTAACTTATTAAAATAAATGCCTTAGAAGATGAAAACTTATCTACACTGTTGCCAAGAAATCTGATGTGTAGCATTCAATGGTATAAAAACTGAAGGCCACAGGAAAATAATACATCACACAGAAGGAGACATGGGATGAAGAGTAAAAATCAAAACATTTAAAAAGTAATTTTGAAAATGACAATATTTAGGAAAAGCATTCAGTGAGGTATTGCCTGAAAGAAGCATTAAAATACCAAAGGTGACAGAATTATATGAAGACTATAGAAGAATAAAAAGGTTAGAAAAGCCAGGCATGGTGGCGCATCCCAGCACTCAGGAGGCTGAGGTAGGTGGAGCGTTGTGAATTCGAGGCCCGCTTGGGCTACTACACAAGCACAAGGCCGGCCTGAGCTACATAGTGTGCCCCTGCCTCAAAAAAATTAGGGCTGGGAGTTTGGCTCAGTGGCTTAAGTGTGTGTCTGGCAGGTGTGAGGCTGTGAGTTTGATCCCTGGTGCTGCAAAAAAAAAAAGGGCTAGAAAATGTTTTAAGAAAAATAGAGGGTGGGGAGAATACAAAATTACTTTTGGAAATTCTTTTCATTTATGCAAACCAGTTATTCTCTGGCAAAAGGGAGATTAACATAATTCTGAGAATTGATAAAGGTTAGACAGAAGTATGTTTCCATAATAACAGAAACTAGTGTTTTTGTGAAACTGGTAATGATTATCTCTTTTTCCCTCACTTGCAAGTCAGTGATTACATAGTAGCAGGCTCTTAAAAGAATCAAACAAGTAGCTTTCAGTCAGAGCATAACTTGGTACATAATAGTTAATCTAAAAAATAATGGAGCAATATCAGATACCATGGTTAATCTAGAAAAAGAATAAATATAAAAATTTCAATATAATAATCATAGCCTCTATGAAAAGCAAATAAGTTTTGATAGCCTGCATAAATATTCATGAATACAAAAGTACCCTTAATCTTAAAGTAGAAGTGTCTGAGAAAATTTTACAGAACAAGGAGACTATGCAATGCAAGTAAAATTATTTCAATAAATCAATCCAAGTCTGCATTAATCTACAGGACTATCTTTGATAATGATTTCCATATTGAAGAGACTAGAGTTCTGGGGAAAACCAGTGTTATTCTTGCCCTTCACGTTGGGTTGTATGTGGTTTAAATCTATCAGATTTCTTTAATTTCTCAGAGTATATGAGGGATGTTGTGAATTTGCACCAAATTGGATTTCTAGACAGCTTCTTTCATTACGAGTGACTTGCAGTTTTCTAGATTTCTATTGTTGGGATTTGGTCAAATTTGAGCCAACCTGCATAGTGGCAACGGCATCTGGGCATTTACCCCAATGTGTTCAAAACATTGTCAAATCCAGAATATATGTGCAGCACCAAGTGGAAGTTTAGGTTTCACAGAACCCTGGAAATACCTCCTAAGAAGTGAAGTGTCTGTTTGGATTCAATGGTCTCCAGTTAAACAGATGGGGTACCAGCTTCTTGGGTTTAAAACTAGCAGAAACTTTCAGGGCATTCAATAAAAGAGTCAACAGTATTCAAAAAGTAAGCAGAAACACTAAAGTCAAAAAGCAAGACATATTTTTGCATGCCAAATAGCAAAGTTGGCATATCTACAAATGAAATGCACAATAAAATTTTTTCTTTGATAAAGTAAAATTATATGTGACTGGAAATTATGAATACATTTCATATTTTAACTTGCTTGGCTTATAGTCATTCAAATTTAGCATAAAATTCCAGTTTTGCAGAAGAATTAATTTAGTTTCCAATGGTTTAGAGTTATTATTATTGATGACAAACTTTGATCTCTTTTCTCCTACCACTCAACCAAGCGTCAATCTATAGTAACACTCAGAGTCTCTGCCCTCAAGATATTTGTGTTCCCTCTTGTTCTGCTTTCATATTCATCAGAAAGACAAAAAATTCCAGAAGTGAGTTTCCATCTAGAGGGTAACCTCCATAGGGGTCTGAGAGACTCTAGACTCTACAGTGCCACAGCATTCTTTGAATATCTCTGATATGGAAGAAGAAATAAACTACAATCAAATAGGTATGACAAAAGCATTCGGGTACTTTGTATAGTGGACACAAGACAATGAATTCAGTTTTACATGTGTTCTCTCAGCTTTTTTAAGGATATCTTCATAGACTGTCTAGCTTTCTGTGTGTCTGGAGTTCAGGAGAAAAATTTATATCAAGATACAGAACTCAGGATGAACCACACACGGTGGACGCAACCAGAAATGCAGATAAATTTAACTATGTAAATGGTATTCCAAAGAATCATGACTAGCAAAGGAGCCAAAAGGTGAGTATTAATAAAGTTGAAGGATAAAAGTATTTTCCCAACAAAGTTAAATGATATTAAGTGGAGAAATGATCAAATAATATAAGGCTTGACTAGGAGTCATTGAATGTAGCAGCTGTAAATTTTCCTTGAGCAGAATCCACAGTGATAGGAGTGAGGAGTACTGATTTTAGGGAGGACAGAAAAAGTAAATGAATTATCTGTGGGTTTAAATTTTTACATAACTTGACTGAGAAGACAAAAAATAAAAAAGGAAAGTGAGGACTAGCAGTGTGTTCAAGTTTAAGGAAAGAATTCAGGTGAAGGTTATTTGTTGCTTTGTTTGCATATTTCCCTTTGTATTATTTTTTAAATTAAAAATAACTTTAACATGTTTATAGAAGTGCAGCAAAGAGCTAGAAAAGAACAAGAGTTTTCAGATAGAAAATGGATAAATCCTGAAAAGAAGTACACTTTTGAGAAATCTCCATGATAAAAAAAAATACATGAAAAAATAGCAAATAAAAAAATGAAGGATTTATCAGATTCAAAACCTTACAAAAACTGTAACTTCTAAAGACAAATTGTAAGACTGATAACATTTTGGAACAAGGAAGTTTAATGATTAAGTAGAAATTATACAGCCAAGGATGTGAAAATTATCAGAAGTGTGATGAAAGTCTAAACTTTTTTATACCCAACAGTATTCAATAATATAAAAGGCAAAACTGTTAAAAATATGAGAATTAAAGCCACAGTGACTGTAGACCACTTTTGAAAACTATTCTAGAATTTTTTAAATGATCAAAAAATAAACAGATAATCTGAATAACTAACTAGACTATATACACATAAAATATTTCCAAATTAATGAAATTTTTTAACAGATAAATGAAAATCATAAAATTTTGTAGAAGAAATACAAATGAATAATGAAAATAATAAATGAACTTAACTTTACTATCAATAAAAGAAATGCAAAATAAAAACTATCTGTCCTCTTCGACCAGAAAGATTAAACAAAAACACACAGCAATGGTGAAAATATGGGAAACTGAGATAATTTGCAATACTGATAGATATAAATTAGAATATTTTTCTGGAGATAATTTGGCAATAAAAGTAGGCTTGAATGTTCGCGTATTTTAGTGAGGTGATTCTACTTTTAATACTTTCTGGTGGCACACGCCTTTAATCCCAGCACTCAGGAGGCTGAGGTAGGAGGAGCGTTGTGAGTTCGAGGCTGGCTTGGGCTGCAACGCGAGCACAAGGCCGGCCTGAACTACATAGTGCGACCCTACCTCAAAAAACCAGGGCTGGGAGTTTGGCTCAGTGGCTTAAGCACCTGCTTTACAGGCGCGAAGTTGTGAGTTCGATCCCCAGTGTTGCAAAAAAGACAAAAAAAAAAAAAAAAAAAAAAAAAAAAAAAAAAAAAAAAAAAAAAAAAAAAAAAAAAAAAAAAAAAAAAAAAAAAAAAAAAAAAAAAAAAAAAAAA
>RJWM01001824.1:0-121622 GCA_004363535.1 Dasyprocta punctata | reverse complement strand
GAAAATATTAATAGTAGATTGACACAGACCGGTAAGTTAAGAAAGCAGGTTGAGTGAAGAATAGTAAATAAATTAAAATCCCAGTTATATTAAATTTAAAATATATGTATGTACATAGGTAGCAGATAATAAGGGGGTTTTGTTTAACTGTTTGTTTAGTTGATTTTTTTGTTGCTTTTTTCCCTCAGTGCT
Organism: Dasyprocta punctata; assembly: GCA_004363535.1. Classification (NCBI taxonomy): domain Eukaryota; kingdom Metazoa; phylum Chordata; class Mammalia; order Rodentia; family Dasyproctidae; genus Dasyprocta; species Dasyprocta punctata. The sequence goes on along the minus strand of RJWM01001824.1, from coordinate 121,430 downwards.
GGGGATGGAACCCAGGGCCTTGAAAAGCATTCTACCACTGAACTATAATTCCATTACCTTTATGGCTTTCTTTTAATTGACAGAAACTACCTTTATTTGAAGGGTTACTTAAAAGTTTTTAAAGACAAATTTGGAGCTTCTTATAATCCCATTAAAGTTGGTATTTTCTAGTACACAAAGCTGGCTGTAGCCTAGATCATCAATTACACAAGGGAAGAAAGTAATCAACTTCTGCTCTCTCAGATCTGACCTACTGGGATGGATCATGGTTGCCTCATGAGGGGCTATGGCAAGGAAATTTGGAAGCAAAATCTCTTCAGGAAAATAATGAATATAGGTTCATGACCAGGGCTGAAAATAAGAATCCCAGAATTTGTGGAGGTGAATTTTTCCAGTAGAACTTTTAGTTAAACATGGAAACTTTTAGAACTTCACTTCACAAATATCTGTGCTCTAGGAGACTGTAGAATGTAAACTGATGAGAGACACAAGTATTTATTTAGCAAATATTTTTGAGCACTTCATGGAAGTTAGTGTTTACTGTACCTGTAACACAGCAGTCAAACAAAAATACAAAAATCTTTGCCCACATGTAGCCTGCAGTATAATGAGGAGAAAAACTCAATAAACAAATAAACGTATATAAGGTGAGAAAGTTTTGTAGTGAGATAGTTTCAGGGAGTTCCAGGGTAGAATAAGAGTACTACTATTTTGCACAAGTAGTCAAGGAAGGCCTGGAAAGGTGGTGTTATAATTCGTGTCAAGATGTCTCCCCAAAGCCTCATGTGGTCATCAATGGAACTTTTTCAGAGGTGGCTGAATCTAGAGTGTGTGATTGGTTTAGGGCACAATGCTAGGCTCAAGAGCACTAAGATTAAGGGTCTGAGTGCTACCTGTGCTAAGTAGCCTGTATGAGATAAAAGGGCAGAAAGACAATGTCAAGGCCCTGTGTTCATTGCTTTTGCTGTCTTTTGCCAGCATTAACTGCTTTTCCTCTGTGATGCCCGTCTGCCACACCACCCTGCATTGGAGCCAACTGATTATGGACTGAAACCACCACAAACTGTGAGATAAGTTAACCTTTCCCCCTTCAATTTTTGGTGTGGGATATTTTGCCTCAGCAACAAGGAAAAAAAAATAAGAAGAAAAGGTAACTTTTGTAGAGATACCAAAAGCAAATAATCCATGTAGACATATGAGAATGAATGTCCTAGACTGGATACAAGCCATAATGAAGGAGTAACCTATGCATGTTGTTGTATGCCATTTTAAAATTTTGTCTTTTACTCTGCAAAAGACAGGAAGTTAAGGGGATTTTGAGAGAGTTTGGCCCAGGTTATCACCAAGAAACTAATTATTTGAAGGACAATAGTTGTCTTCATAGCAGCCTCTATTGGCCACTTTCAAGATTATGGAAAATGTCCTTCAAGAGAGTAGTTCACTGAAGTGAAATAAATAGTAATAGCTAAATTTAAAAGTAAGTTATTTTTTATGATACATGTTTTCATTGGTTCTCACTTTTTTATAAAGTTTTAACTGTCAGCAACAATTATATCAGAAAATATAAAACTACAATAATGATCAAAATATACTAAAAAGAAAAACACCACAATGACAAAAAGAACAAATGTGTAATCAAACTCACTAAAAAAGGAAAAGAAATTTTAATGAGTGCAGAGTAAGGGCCTGTAAAAAGTTGTATTTTTAGGCATACTGATGGGAGATTTGAGGAATTTCTGTTAAGATACTCTCAATCTCCCCTAGAGCATATTTTTGCAAAAGGTTAATTTGCTTAGAGAAAGATTCTAGAGTTGGAATTGGGGACGGGAAGCAGTTGGCAAACCTTTGAAACAGCTGTAATGGGAAGCAGTGCTGAAAAGGCAGCCGAAACTGAAGACCATAAAAGCATAATGTCACCATTGCTCACATTTATATGATTCCCTCCAGCATCCCCCTCGCATCTCAGAAACCAGAATGGGTAGAAGTTTGGATTAAACCAAGTTTCCGAACTGCAGTATAACATGCAACAGGCTTGAGGAGGACATGAAGGACTTACAGGGATGAAATTTATCTTCTCACCTTAACAAATACACAAGCATACAAAAGGTATGAAACATAATTTTCAGATATTCACCAACAGGCAATCCAAAGCTGTGATCCCTGAGGAAAACAAACAAATAAGGTCAGATCTACAGTTGATTGTATTAACTTACCATAGAAACTTTCCATACCTCAGGGTAAGGGTAAACTCAACCAGAGCTCCGAGGCCTTGCTTAGTAGAAGACACTGAGTTCAAAAAGACCCAGGTGGCTAAAGTTTGTGGAGAAAGAAAAGAAAAATCCTCAGAGAAAAGAATTGGATAGACATGGCTTCGGAGCACTACAGAAAATTTTTCTTGAGTGTTTGACTGCAGACTGATCTGTACTTATATGGTGAAAGGTAAGTACCAGAAGCTGTACAAAGAACTATAAAAACTATAAGAAAGAAAGGAGATGAGTACAGTGATCTTCATGATTGACATATGGTTGGGAATCAGTCAGCAATAGTAGAAAGACCTTTGCCTGTTACGAGGAATCACATGGCATCTAGAAAAGTATTTCCTCAATAAGTGGGGAATTGAATGTGTTCTTTTAATTGCATCAAATTAAATTTTATTTAATTTTAATGAGTTAAATTAATTTTTAAAGTTTTTGAAATTTTGAAGCCTAAATAAAAATGATACTCAAAAACCTGATTCTTTCACTGTGTCCTACAACAATATTTTTAAAATATACATTGCAAAATTTATGATGCCTAACAAAATAAAAAACAAAACACAACTCATGCAAAAATCAGTAAAATAAAACTCCAAACCAGGAGATAATTAAGTAATATAAATAGTCAAAGAAATTGTAGACAATGGTGTGGGATTTAGCTCAGAGGCATAAGCAAGTGTGAGGTCTTGAGTTGGATTCCTGGTACAAAAAAAAAAAGAAATTATAGAGAGAATTATTAGGTACTATTATCAGATGCTATCAAATAGTATTAAGTCCACTACTAGAAATATACTTCATAGATTTTAAAAATAGAAGAAATCATGAAAGTATTGAGAAGCATAAGGGAATATATAAGAGTTTTTTAGAGTGAAAACTGCAATAATATGAAATTAAAAATCTATTTTTTTTTTTTTCTGGCACCGGGGATTGAACTCACAACCTCGCACCTGCCAGGGCAGGCGCTTAAGCCACTGAGCCAAACTCCCGGCCCTGGTTTTTTTGAGGCAGGGTCACACTATGTAGCTCAGGCCGGCCTTGTGCCGCATTGTAGCCCAAGCCGGCCTCGAACTCACAACGCTCCGCCTACCTCAGCCTCCCGAGTGCTGGGATTAAAGGTGTGCGCCACCACGCCCGGCTTAAAAATCTATTGACTGGCATAAAGCATAGACACTACAGAGAAGCAATTAGTGAATTATAAGCCACAGAAGTAGAAACTATATAATAAGCAGAAACAGAAACTTTTCAAATGAAACTGAGTGAAACACTACTGAAGAAAATTTTTAAAAACTATGATAAGCATTGGACCTGTGGAAAATTTTGAGTATTTAATGTAATTAGAATCCCAGGAGAAGGAAGACAGGAAAAAATGTGAAGAAATAATTATAGAAAACTTTACAAATTTGGTGAAAATTATAAACTGACAGATCCAAAAATTTAACAAAGTTCAGGCAAAAAAAGATAAAGAAGACTATATTAAAATATAATCAAACTGCAGAGAAAGAATGATAATGAAGCGAACATCTTATAAGCACACAGGGGAAGAAAAACACAGAATATTTACAAAGGAACAAAAGACAGCAGGATTTGTACCAGAAATCTTACAAGCACAAAGACAATTGGTTAATTTTTGAAATGTGAAAGATTAAAACTTTGTCAACTTAGAATTCTTTATCAAAAAATTCTTTCTAAAATGAAGGCAAAGCTTCTGGTTTCCTCTTGGATTACTGAAAGCTGAGGAAAAAATCCCAATAAAAAAATAAGAAACAAGAAAAAGTAATGCTGTGATTTCAATATATTCCCTCAAAGAGCATATGCAGGAAACTCGTTCCTCAGTGAAGCAATGTTAAGAGGTGATACATTTGAGAGATGATTAGGCTACCTACTCCATTGTCCTGAATAAGTAAATGCCAATTACACAAGAACTGAATGTTACGAATTAGATTCTTTCTCTCTCTCTCTCTGTCTGCCTGTCTGTCTCTCTTCTCTGCCCCTCTCACTTTGTCCATCTCTTCCCCTCTATCATGATTTGGACATAGACCTTTTCCCAAAGGCTCATGTGTTGAAGTCTTGGTCCCCCATACAGCTATGTTCAGTGATAGGGCTTTGGAAGGCTATTGGATCACACAGATTTAACTTAGTGAGTGGATTAATCTATTGGGTTCGTAGTTTGATGGCTTTATAAAGAAGCGTTAGAAACTTAGAAAGTGGGTCTTAGTTGAAGGGAGTATATTGTGGTGGCATGGCTTGGGGACTATAATTTGATCACACCTCCTTCCTCTCTGTTTCTTTATGCTTCCAGGCTGCCAGAAGGTGAGCAAATTTCCTCTGCCGTGCCCTTCTGCCATGATGTTTCTCCCTAAAAGCAATAGAGCCAGCCTCCAATGAACAGAATTATCTGTCAGACAAAATAAACCTTTCCTTCCTTTAAATTGTTATTCTCAGGTATTTTGTCACAGTGATTGAAAGTTTGCATACCCACTCACCTTCATCCAGGTGATGTCTTCCATCATAATATGGTACAGCAAGAAGGCCTTCACTAAATTCTTCTTAATCTTAGACTTCACAGCTTCCAGAATTGTGAGAAATAAACTTGCCTTTTAAATAATTTGCCTAGTCTCTGAGATTCTGTCTGGTACAGCAACACAAAATAGATTAAGAAAGACAAGAGTATACAAAATAAAAATGTTAACTGAATGTGGTGGTAAATGCTTGTAATCCCAGCACTCTGAAAGGTTGAGGTGGGAAGATTGCAAGTTCAAGTTCAGCTTGTTGACTTAGTGATTTAGAGAGACTGTCTCAAAACAAAAATAAAAGGGCTGAGGATATAACTGTATGTAAGTACTCTGCATTCAGTACACACACACATGCACGCGCACACGTGAGCACACACACACACACACACACACATACAAAGGCCAGTAACTTTTTTCTTTGAAAATATTAAAGAGCTCAGATCATAAAATTCCAAATTAGTCTAAAGTCTGAGGAAAGATGAATATTTCTAAGAAAAACAAATCAAGATGAGATTTGACTACCTAGGAAAAAAACCAGCTACCACACAAAGTGGCAAGAATAAATAAGCTAAAATTTTTAATAAAATGTTAAATGTTGAATGTATGCTATTGTGAGAGTATAGAACCAACGCAGCCACAGACAACAGGAAAAAGACAAATCCACCTGTTTCTTCTCTATGGCCAACCTCAGGTACTCACAAGAAAGGTTCAGGACAAAGAGAGCAGCAGGAGAAGGTTTTCCTTATAGAATTCAAGGAAGGGGAACAAAAACTATGATAGAATACTCAAAGGCCACCCACCTTATTTCTTCTACCATTTTATCTCTACAACATAAAAAATCTTTCAATCACTTAAGGAAAAATACATATCACTATTAGAATATATGAGAAGACTCATGAAAGCTGAGAAAAGGAAACATAAAAAAACACTATATTCTTGGGTTGTAAGGCAGGACAATTTCTTGGCCCCAAACTAGTAAGGTAATCAGCAACTGGAAGAGGAACAAGATTCTGCAAAAGTCATAACCTGAGACTCAGCTGCAGCTGGGTAAGGCCCATGTCTGCCTGCAATGCAGATTGAACCAGAAATGTAAAGAATCCTCCCCTGCCCACCAGTACATAACCAACAGGCTCGAAACAGCAGAAAGTTCAATGAAGGAATACTAGCATTTCAGTGGGCTTACCATTTGAAGTGGAGTGCTGTAGTAAAAAAAAAAAAAAAGAAAAAAAGAAAAACAAAAACTGTGTGTATGTATACATGAGCTCAGATTGCTCTTCAAAGAAGTTTAGTATAAAAATGTGAAGCTAGCAGGAATAAGCTCTTCAGACAGAAGGGCTATTGAGACCTGAGAGAAGAAAAACAATAGTGAACAAAGGTAGGGATCTCCTTCTTTTAAAGAAAAATGGTAGTAGAAATTAATGAATTCTTTGTCAGATGCTTTGTTTTATAGGCTCAACATTCCCCTTCAGTTTTCCTGTTTTTCTGTTTTAAACACTTATTAGTTATGAAACAATAAACAGTTTTATATTCTTCACTATGGGAACCAGAAGAAAAAATGTTGCATGTTCCCTGACTTCAGAAGACTGAGAATTTGGTTATCACGACGGTTTCAAGGGAACTCAACTCTGACCTTGTCATTTAGATTACGTTGTTTGAGTTTACTCCCTTGATCTTAATTTTCCAATTAACAGAACACAGGATTTGAACTAATTTTACTATTTTTTCCAGCTCTTGCATACCTAAATTGTTCATGTTCAGCTTATTTAATTACCTCTGGTTTAGTGCTTTAAGCTGAACTCCCTTTTTCTACGTTATTTGAAATATGGAAGTACTTAGGTATAAATTACTGTTAGAGTTGTAATCTGGTCATAAGGTGGTGAATTTGTTTTGATTCGTACCTTTACCTCATACTTGGATGACTATTCTAGATGTGCCATTTCATGCCAAATAATTTATTCTAAATCTTTACAAATTATATTAAGATTCAAGAAATCATTACTTGACGACTTAGCTAAAGTTTTTGAATTTGAACACACTTGTTTACTATAAAATCTGTAATTGTTCCTATCTGCCAGTCATATCACCTCATATTTTCTTCAAAAGACTCTCCCGTGTGTCTGCTTGGTAATGCTAAGTGAGAATTGAGCAAAAGGTTCATAAGTCAATGATCTGAGATACTACTTTGAGTAACTGGGAAAAGAGCAAATTAAGCCCAAAACATTCATAATTAGGTAATAATAAAGATAATGAATGAAATAAAATTGGCAGTAGGAAATAAATAGGAAAGAACTAATGCAACCACGAACTGGTTATTTTAAAAGATCCATAAAAATTGATAAACATACAACTAAAACAGCCAAGGGCAAAAGAGAAAGCACAAATTACTAGTTTGCAGACTGAAAGTGTAGACATCACAAAAGACTTCATAGATACTATAGAAGTTTTAGAATGATGCTACTTAGTTCAACAACTTTGATGAAATGTAAAAATTTCTTAAAAGACACTTGCTACCAAAACCCATTCAAAAAAAGAGAGAGATAACTATAATACTCTTGCATTTACTAAGCAATTGAATCTACCTATCACTTAGAATCTAAACAAGCAGACAAACAAACAGCAACAACAACAAAATGAACACACATACAAAAAACCCTTCAGGCCCAGATTTACTCAGTGAAGTCTTTGAAATAGTCAAGGAAGAAATATGCCAATATTACATAAACTTTTCCAGAGCACCTAAATTGTGGAATTATTTCCCAACTCACTTTATGATGCCATGATTTCCTTGATACTGAAAGCAGATAAAGACTTTCATACAACACACTATAGACCAGTTACTCAAAGTAGTATCTCAGATCATTGACTTATGAACCTTTTTGTCAATTCTCACTCAGCATTGCCATGTAATACTGTTGTTTTTGTTGTTGTTGGCACGGGGGATCAAACTCAAGCCCTTGTGCCTGCCAAGCAGTCACTTAAGCCACTGAGCCAAACTCCCACCCTAGTTTTTTGAGACAGGGTCACACTATGTAGTTCAGGATGGCCTTGCACTCTTGTTGTAGCCCAAGTGGGCATCAAACTCACAAAGCTCCTCCTTCCTCAGTCTCCAGAGTGCTGAGATTAAAGACGTGCACCATCACACCGGGCTCTACCATGTAATACTGTTAAACTGAATCTGAAAAGGGGGCTAGGAATTTAGCTCAGTGGCTCAAACACCTACCTGTCAAGTGTGAGGTTGTGAGTTTGATCCCCAGTAAACTCCCCCGCAAATTGAATCCAAATTAAAAGGCCAATACAAAATACAAGTGAAGTTTATTTCAGAAATGCAAAGCTGTTTCACTATTCAAAAATAATCAACATAATTTACTATGTCAATAGCCTCTTTACATATATAGATGCACAAAAAGCATAGTTTACAAAATTATGAAAATTAACTGAAAACATTTCACAAACCTAACTTTAAATTTTAGATCTTATTAAATATAAAACTATAAACATTTCAGAAAAAAGAAAAAATTCTTTAATCTTGGCAAATAGTTTTTTAGATAAATCACCAAAATAATAATCCAAAAACTTTGATAATTTTGACTTTATCAAATTAGCAACTTCAATTCTTCAAAAGAATTAAAAGACTACACAGATTATACAAGTACATCTACAAGTTGTTTTATTTGATGAACCGGTATCCAGATATTTAAATATGCTCAAAAAACAAAAATCAGAAAATGAATTTACAAAAAAAAAAAAAGATTTAACAGATACTTTGCCTGAGATGATAGAAAAAACATACATGAAAATATACTCATTATCATGTCATTAAAAATGCATATTAAAATCACAGTGATGCATACAGTATACCTATTACAATGACTAAAGTTTGAAAAAAATCATCAACAAACTGACAATAAAAGCTAGCAACAGTACAGAGCCATTAGAACTTGAATATATTGATGTTGGGAAAGCAAAATGGTAGAAGTACTTTGAAATGCAATTTTGACAGTTTATTATGAAGTTAAAATGCATTTATCATGATCAGACAATTTCTCCCTTTGTGTTTCCCAAGAGAAATGGATACCTATACTCAGAAAACCTTTAGGCAACTACAGCAGTTTAACTGATGAACACTGAATCTGGTGATAACTGGAATGTCCTTCCACTAATGAATGGTTAAGCTGTGGTACAATCATACATTTACATATCACTTAGCAAATAAAAGTGAATCACTGATACAAGCAAGAAGATGGGTGAATTTTAAAAACAATATGCTGAATATAATGGCTACCTACCATCTGACTATGTTTATATAATATTCTGGAAATAGCAAAACTGTAGTCAGATATCTGAGGTAAGGGAATGGGTTCAATTCAGAGGGACAAGAAGGAAGTTTTTAGTTGTTGGAAACATTGTATATCTTGACTGTTGCCATTGCCCAATTGTATGCATGCATCACAACTCACACAACTGCATGTTTTAAAAGTGCACCTTACTGTATATAAATTATAACTTGTCTTAGTTGCTTTTCACTCGTTGCTGAGACAAAATACCTGACACCCAAAATTAGGGAAGGAAAGATTTATTTCTTACAGTTCTCTGGAGTTTTGGTCCATACTCAGTTGGCTCCAAGGTAGCATGGCATGGAGGGAAAGCCATTCATGGTGGCTGCCAAACAGCAAGGCATGAGAACCTGGCAAGAGAGAGGGAAAAGGAAGACCTGCATTCCTCTTGCCCTTGCACTGTATGTCAGCTTCACCCCTGGACGAGTGCAGCACTCACATCACCAATCCCAACACTACACAACAAACCAATCACAAAGGCCAGACTCAGCCCCATCCAAATTACATGAGGCCTTGGGGGGACACAGGACAAACCAATACATAACTCAATAAAGCAGATTACAAAAAATGTTATAAGCATCATTACAGGTTATACCTGTAGATCAAATTTTTCTGTACTCTAAAAAATTTTAAAAGTCCATCTAAAACAAAATATATACACTCTTTGACTATCACTGCTACTTCTGGGGAATTCTGTCACAAATATTGATCAGAAATACAGACACTAGATACATACATAAACATAAATATAAGCTAAATCTGTGTGATGCAGACTGCTTGAATTAGGAGAAATCAGAAAGTTAATGTATTTAACAATAAATGAATCAGGACAATCATTAAGGGACTATTTGCTTTTTGTGTGTAATTTCCTGAAATACCTTAGTTTTTTTAAATATTATTATTTTTATTAGTACATGTTTGCAGTACATGATTTTATTCCTCATTAGGAGATGATATACATAAGAAAAAAGGAGTTGGTATATATACATAACACATCCTAGTTCTCTTTTTCATCACATTTCCCTGCCCTTTCTTTCCCTTCCCTCCCTCTCTTTTTTCCCATCCCATTTACAAAAGGTCTATCTCTCTATTTCCTATTATTTCTCTTTTGCCCTTTTTTTTTACTTTAAAAAGGATAAAACCAATCAAAACAAACCAGTGTAAGAGATACAAGACTACAAAATGTTATGAAAACAACAGTAGTTACCATAATACCTATTGACGTCTTCAAAATAGCTGCAGAAATTTGGACATAGTAAAAATCAAACAGAACAGAATAGAATAGAAACAATAAAAACAAAACAATGAATGCAATAAAGGACTTCAAAAAAAGCCAATAGTAAATCCAAAATTGCTACCATAATATATCTTGCTATCTTTGAAATAGCTGCTCCTGCCATTGGATTTCACATAATCAAACAAAACAAAAAGGAATAAAACCCAACCCAACAAAACAATGGAAATGATACAGGACTTTCAAAACAAGACCATAGGGAATCAACAATGGCTGCAACCCTCAGAAGGAGAGTCCCCCTAGATGTCACACTGCATACAATTATCCTCTGAAGGTATGACCAGACCACTGACCCTAGACCTGCAATATTAGTGAAATGACAATTGCATTTCATCTCCATACCTATCATCACAGCCTGTGTTTCTCTGGATAAGCCAGTCATTTATGGTGAGGGAAGTGGGAATTGGTATTTCTTGTTTGCCAGACCATGCACAAGAGGGGGCTGGGGTCTGTCTGTTCCAGTCCAGCGGTGGCACACACAACACTGGTTCCCAGACTGGGCTTACTTGCTGGTGTAGCCTTGTTCTCTCTACCCGCAGTCCGCAAACGACCCCTTTATTTATATTTTTGGCTTCTCATAAAAAGGAAACCATACAATACTTAAGTTTGTGAGCTTAGATTAATTGTACACATCCACTATAATTATTGTACTTTTAAATTGCTACTATTTGAGGATTTAAAAAAAAAAGAATAGGAGAGGAGGAGAGAGAGAAGACCTTTTGTAAATGGGATGAGAAAAAAGAGATGGAGAGAGGAGGAAGATAGGGCAGGGAAACGTGATGAAAATGTGATGAGAAAGAAGTCAGAAAATGTAGGAAATACATACCTAAGTATATAAAGTGGCACACTATTCAGCCTTAATAAAAAGAATTCTTTGTAGTATTTCCCATGTAATCAGGGTTTTGTTCATAAAATCATTGCCTACACCTATGTCTTCAAGAGTTCTACCTATTCTCTCTTGCAGCAGATTTCACATTTCTGTTTTAATATTTAGATCTTTGATCCATTTTGATTTTAGTTTAGTGCATTTTGAGAGACATGGGTCCAGTTTTAGTCTTTAGCATGTGGAAAATCAGTTTTTCCAGCACATTTAACTTTCTTCCAGTAAACCTGCTTGGCCCTTTGTCAAAGATAAGCTGGCTGATTGTGTTTGGAGTTGTTTTTGCAGCTTCTAATCTGTGCCATTGATCCTCTGGTCTGTTTTTTGTTTGTTTGTTTGCTTGTTTGTTTTGACATTATGATGCTATTTTTATCATAGTAGCTTTATAGTATAATTTTAAGTCATAAATTGTGATTCCCCTTGCCTTACCTTTGCTGCCTAGATTGTTTTTACTATTCCAAGTCTCTTCTATTCCAAATGTATTGTATGAATGTTTTTTGTAGTTCTGAGAGATATGCTAGTGATATTTTGATTGGGATTGCATTAAATCTGTATAATAATTTTGGAAGTATACCATTTTCACTCTATTTCTTCCTACTCAAGAACAAAGGATATCTTTTAATTTTCTGATATCCTCTTTGATCTCCTTTTTCAGAGCACTGTAGCTCTCAAGGTAGAGATCTTTTACTTTCTTTGTTACAGTGATTCCTAGGTATTTCATTTTTTTTCAATGCTATTGTGAAAGGTGTTGTTTCCTTAGTTTCTCTCTCAGTGTGTTTCTTGTTTGTGTCCAGGAATGCTATTAATTTTTAGGTGTCGAGTTTGCATGCAGCTATGCTACTGAATTTGGTTACTAAATCTACAAGTCTTTTGGTGTTTTGGAGGTCTTGTATGCAGAGTATTATGTCATCTACAAACAATGATAATTTAACTTCTTTCTTTTCTGTTCTTATCCCTCTTATTTCTTTTTCTTATCTAATTGCTGTGGCCAGTGTTTTCAGAACTATATTAAATAGGAATGTTGATCATGAACATCCTTGTCTCGTTCCTTATTTCACTGAAAATGGAAACTTTTAGTGTTTAACCACTTAATATAATTTTGGCTGTTGAATCTTATCCTATTAAAAAACTTTTGTATAGCAAAAGAAATTGCCAAGAGAGTGGAAAGACAAACCACAGAGTAGGAAAAATTTTAGCTAATTGTCCCTCAGACAAAGGAGTAATATCTAGATCATATGAAAAATTGAAGATATAACCCCCTTCCCAATTTAAAGACCCAATCCAGAAATGGACACCTGATATGAATATATGTTTCTCAGAGAAAGAAATACAAAGAGCAAATAAATATATGAAAATTTTCAAACATCACTGGTCATTCAAGAATGCAAATCCAAGCAATGTTGAGATTCCATTTCACTCCAGAAAGAATGTCAATCATGAAGAAATCAAACAATAATAAATGCTGGAGGAACTGTGAGGGAAAAGGAACACTTCTGCACTCCTGGTGGGAGTGTAGACTGGTGTAGCCAATGTGGAAATCAGTGTGGAGATCCCTCAAAAAAGTAGGATTAGAGGTCATATTTGACTCAGCTATTTCCCTTTTGGGTATCTTGCTGGAAGAATTAAAAACATCATATCACAGTTATATATACACACCCATTTTTATGGAAGCACAGTTTGTAATAGCTAAATCTTGGAAATAACTCAAATGCCCATTAACTAAGCAATGGATAAAGGAAGATATTTTTTTTTTATACACTGAATTAGTACTCAGTCATAAAGACAGATGTTATGGTTTTTGTACTGTGCCAACTTGAGAAGTCTAGAACTTAAATAAGTGACTCAGCAACTCTATATCCTTGAGTGTAGAGGACAAGTCATTACTGTCCTAGGATATTGTTCATTGTGTCAATTTAAGGTCAGAAGTTTAACTAAGTGTTTCAGCAGGAGGCCAGAATCCCTAATTTGTAACATCCTCAGCCTGTGCAAGAGAAAGGCACCCAGATGGTGTGAGTGCTACACACACTCCAGGGAAGTAGCCTGCATACAGTAAAAGGCAAATGAAGTGGGACTCATTGTTGGGTCTTTGGAGGAGCTTCAGTCTTCGCCTTCAGCTTGAATATTGTCTCCTGGCTTCTGGCACAGACTGTTCAGCTTCTGTCTGGGACTCTTCAGCCTTTGTCATAGACTTTTCAGCTTTCTGTTGCAGGTTCTTCAGTGTTCTGTTGTAGACCCATCAGCCTCCTGATATGGAATTGCACCGGACACTGCAGTAAGCTCCAAGGACTGGACCCTCAACCTCCAGGGCTCACAAACCCTCTGCACACTGCCTCATCTGACTTTGTGGCTTATCGCTGTAAGCCAATATTGTAATTTTTTATACATTTGTATATCTTATATCTGTTTCTCTAGTAAACCCTGACTAATACAACAGATGAACTTGAGACATTTTTCAGTAAATAGATGCACCTTGAGACCATACTTTTAATGAGATAAATCAGATACACAGGAGTAAATATTGCATTGTTTCTCTGATGTGAGAACCAAAAGTGTAAATGAAGACTAAAGTGCAAAACAGGTATTTTGAAATAGGAAGAAATTGTTCAAAAGAAAGGGGAGCAGGGAGGGAGAAAAGAAGAAAAAATTAAAAAATGAGAAAAGAAAAAAATTGAAACAAGCTTTTGCAAATAAGGAGAAGAAAGGTTGAAGGGGGAAAATGGAATCCAAATATATCATATAGAAGTACAAATTTCACATGATGAATATGATCACTATGCATACCTAAATAGTACCAACAAACTTAGTAAAAAAGTTAAAAGAAGAAGAGGAAGTTCTGTCATTTGTGACAACATCAATGAATTGGAAGGATATTATGCTGCATAAAATAAGCCAGACATAGAATGACAAATGCCACACAATGTTCTTTCTATATGGAATCTAAAACAACCAAATTCATGGGTCCAGAAAGTAGAATGGCAGTTAATAGAGGTTGAGTGTTGGTTGAGGAATGGCACATAAATGTAGCAAGTTTCATTTAGATGGGAAGGAATAAGGTTTTTTTTGAGATTGACTGTACGTCATGGCACTACCAGTAATAATATAATGAATATCTCAAAATTGTCAAAATAGTAATTTTAAGCATTCTCACCACAAAAATGTTAAAGTATTTAAGGTCATGGATATATTTAATTAGCTTGATTTAATCGTTCAACATCAGATATATGTATATTTTATAACTTCATATTGTGTCATTACTTTATACAATTAAAATTTCTAATGATAAAGAGGAAAAAAATATATTCATAATAGATAACATTTGTCATCTTAGAAAAGTTGATTTGGAAGGAGATAAGAAGACTTAATTTTATGCAAATTTATATGTTATTTTATTTTTAATGGCCATAAGTTACTTTTGTGAACAACTAAAATTTAATGCAGTAAAAATAATTAAATGAAACATCTTTTTGAGTATTGCACCAAATACAGTTTGCATTAATGAGGTAACTGAAAACAATATATGTTGATTTTGGTCATCAAGCTAGCTTTAATTTCTTAGACTGCACATAGCCACATGATCTAGAGCAGAGTCAGCCCCCTCAGTTCAAATGCTAGTTCCATTACTGTTAGCTGTCGACTTCACATGGATCACCTCTCTGTGTTTCAAAACTTTCCTCTGTAAAATGGAGATAATAATTATAGTATCTAATTAATGCAGTTGCATGAATATTAAACATTAGTGTGCATAAAGAGTTAAGCACAGTACCTGATACATAGTAAACAATAAATTGATGTTATGGTTCAGAAGTCTGACATTCCATCTCCTTCTAAACTCTGAAGTAAAACAGAAGCTATAATTATAATTTCTCCACAGAGGTTACCAAAATGTATGACTCTAAGCAAGCTTCTTTTATTTCTTTTTCTGTTATTTGAATGAAAATAATTACCAAAATCTACAGATATAATTCCCTACCACGTCACTTTTACAAATAAAATTCTAACAAAACGGTAGTCCTGAAATTGTTTCTCTACAAAAAGGAAAAAGTACTTTTTTACTTGTAATATAAGCTGTATATTAAGTCTGATACTTTTTCCATTTTCTTTACTTCTTTATCCAAAATTGTGCCCAGGTGCAGAAAAGGGCTTGAGTTAGTAGAAGGGAATTCACTACCATCTAAACTCCATATGGCCACAAGAGATACCACAAAATGAAAGAAGGTTCAGTCAAAAAGATACTTTCAATAAAACTGAATTTTTAAAGCTACATCTGTCATATTATTTGTGCCACATGAATCATTTGGTTGCAGAGAGGACAAAAGCAACCTAGCGCTGGCGTTGCAGCACATGCGTGTATGTGTGTGTGTGTGTGGACATGCCTGTGTGTTTTTCTCTAACAGTACATGCTATCTACTCAGGAGCTGCCAAAGGTGAGGAAGGACCATACAATTAAAATCTAGTACTTCACAATCATAATGCTGGAGCTTAGTCCCCAGTATGAAGGAAATCATTTGTATTTGGAGTTGCTTTTGTTGACATTTTCCCATGGCTATGAAAAAGAATTTTTTTATCTTTTTCCAAATTAGCTCCTCTTCTATTTCCCTCCTCCCCTCACTTGTCACTTCCAATGATAAGATAAGAAACTTTGAGGACAATAGCAGCCAAATCATGAATAAAAATAAAATGGAATTGCTCTGAGACTCACATGGTGTGGCTACAGCAATGCAGATCCTGGAGAGTTGGAATCATAGCATCCTGAGCATCTGCAGCACTCCTCCTTGGAGAGTGCATACTAATCATCTCTCTTCATGGTCAGTAACCACATAAGGACAACACCAGACGATGCCAGTGGTTTTGGTCCTGTAGCATTTATATGCTTCCCCACAAAGATAGTCATGCCAGATAATATTCGTCAACCTTGTCCTTGGTCTTCTCTCCTGATTGAGGCAGATGTTTATTTTCCATCTGTACTATATGTCAGTGCAACTGCAGCCTTTATCTGGCAAAGGGTGACTGTAATATTATGAGGCCATCACATAAGCTGCTGGAAAGATTACTCTGGTGAATAAAATCAGTTTATGGCTAAAAACATTTATTCTTCATTTTGATAAGCTCTTAACAAATGGAAATTTGCTTTCTTACACTTTTGCCAAGCATAGGACCATGTTTATTTCTCGCTATATGGGTCACGAAGGATTCCCAGCTGTTAGCTAGAGTCAGTTGTGCATTGCTGCACTCAACAACATCTGTTTCACAAAAACAGTATCCAGCTTTTAGCACTCAAATGGAGGTTAGACCATATGCCGGCAGACCACTTAGTTTTTACCTTGGGAAACAACTTTGCTCTAGTCAAGGTAACAGAGGAAAAGCTGAATATTTAAATGTTACCAGGCTTCAGTCACATCTTCATATGTGCTTGTCATTTCCCACTATATATAGTAAAATTGTTTCCAAGAATATACAGCAAGCTGTTCCTCTGTTTAATTATTAATCAGAAGAAAGTTTGTTTGCAAAACAATTGAAATGTATTTTGTGATCAACACTGGTGTTGAAAGTAGTGCCATAAGATGATATTGCAAGTAGGGCATCCAGATAAAATACCTGTCCATGTTAGCTATGTGCAGAAGCAAATCAGGCTTGTGGCCTCTAAGTAGTGAGTGACATAATAGAAAGCAACAGAATATTGAAAATCTTCTCATATTATAACTTTCTCTTCATCATTTGATTTTGCTCTTGGTTTCTGTATGTTAATCACTATGATTTAAATAAAACAAAAAGTAAAATTTGCACCTTGAATCTATTTTACAAGAAACTTGAAGAAACACATTCAAATGTGTATTAAATATATACTCAAATTCACATGGGTTTTCAGAGTTCTGTCTCTGTTGGCAGTCTTCAGATACATACACAAGATTACTCACCTGTTTGTTATCAACACCGATAATCTCATGTACTATCTTAGAACTTTTTCTATGGATGAAGAATATGTTAGAAATAATATTAACAAATACTGGGTTTCCGAGTTTCAGTCTTCCATTTTTTTTTCATTCCAAAAGTGAAGACATTAGTTTCTGTTTATTGCTAAAATTCTTTCCAAGAGCTTATATTTTGCAATATTATATAACAATTACTCAGAGGATATTTCTTTTCTTAACCCCATGGATATAAGTATTAATTTTTAAGGATTTCCTCAATGCTTTATAAAGCCAGAGTATCAAAAAACTCTTATCCAGACCTAAATTGGGGGCCAGCTTCAATCTTCTGATTCCATTTTCAGTGAAAGTAAGAAGTATGTTTATCTAAAAATAATTCTTCACGGAGAATCCAGAACAACCCAGCTGAAAACCCATTCAGAAATAATCATCTGTAATTATTGTATTGTTTTGTTTTGCCATCTATAAATTTATTTGACATTATAAATTCATCTCTGGATTAACTACATTACTATATAGCAGAAATAAGAGGAATTGTTCAAATATGTAGGCCATACTGATCCCTAAACTTGGTTACATTCTAATTTATAAAATTTCACCTTCCAAAAAGTAAGTTCAGGCTAAACCCCGACAAAAATGTGAATTTCTCCAAGTTCATCTTTGTTCCCCTCATCTATAGGTGAGCCCTCTTCCCTTTTTATTAAAACTTGAAATTACCTATTTTTATTATATCCAAAGAACTTCACTTCAACTGGTTATCAACATTTGCTAGTAAAATTCAAGTCATTCAACTGATTCAGAAATAGTTCTACTTTGTAAATAACCTTGGGAAGAAGGAGTAGTGTAAATGACAATGAGCATGGTAATCAATGATAAATAACCTTGTTCACAAACTTGGCTCTGTTGACAAGTACCACAATGAGCCAGTATGAATTTTAGCTGCCCACACATCAAAAATTTGTTTATACCAAATAGAAACTGTGGCATATCAGTGTCCAGTGGAGCCAAGGCAGGACAAGTAAGTAAATCTTATAATGGATTCAGGCCAAGAACTGGGAAACAGAAATCAAAATCATTCCTTCTATCTCTCTGAGGCAATGGGATTATTTGCTGACTCTGCAACAGAGCATGTGCCACGCCAAAAACGCTTCAACAGACATGCCCGTGGACTACAGGAGATGACTGTGCAACCCTGGATTTCACTCAGCTTTAGCCTCTAGTACCAATAGGTTCTCCTTCCAAACTGCAATGAGAGAGAATCTGATTGACACAAGTAGAGTCATGTGACTGACACATATGTATTCAAGCTGGTCAGTGGGGTGACGATCACGGAAAAACAGAGGCTAGGCTTGGCCCTTCATTAGGGATTGCAAGGAGCAAACTGGCCTCAGATATGAGGCTGTAGACCAAGAATGGCAATGCTACGGCAATTAAGGAAGAGCATGTGGATTGTATCTCAGAGTTTTAAAAATCAGCGACAACCCTCACTCTTCTTCAAGTGCAGGGCTGAATGGAGAGGCAGAATAGTACTACATAAACCCAACTCACAGAGCGAGCAGCCAGGAATTGAGGATGAGATTGTTTTAACTGTGGTTCAACTATTCGTTTTTAAGGACCAGAGATAGAGATAGAAAAAAAAAAAAAAAAAAAAAAAGGAGTGGAGAAATGAAGTCCTTGTAGCAAACATGGCCTCGTGTGTAAAGATCTAGATGGCAATTTCATGATTAGAGTGTGAGCCAAGCAAGATAAAACCATATTCTTTAATTCCTGTGGGGTAATCTCAGGGAATGCCAATCAACCATTGATTGATTAAATTCCTCAATTAAAAAACAAACTTTCCATTCATAGTACATTTTAAACATGTTATAAAGATAAGCTCTTCTAATCAAATACATTTCAATTAAAAATGCCTGAAACAGACACATAGAAAAGAGTTAACAAACTCTACAGATATCACTCTTTTCTAGTTTCCAAAAAATTGATACTCTTAGTTTTTGGCATAAATAAATCATCTGGCTAACCTAACATTTATTGAATTCAAAAAGCATTGAAGAAGGATGTGGCATTCTTAGAATTGTTTTTAAATATGACTCAGAAGAGACATTCATATAGAAACCACTTAGTTATTATGCATTCATTTCCTCATTTCAATTTATTTTTAAATTGACAATTAGCTGCAATCAAAAGAAAGGAAGAGAAGCAAGAGGCAATCTAAAATAACTCTTACAGGTTTCTATGCTTTTGAAAGAACTCTGGAAAATATTAGTCATTATCTGTTAATCAAAAATAATCTTCTTTCTTAAATAAACATAATTCATAAATTTTTACCTTTAGACAACTGATAGAGACAGAGAGTAACTTTTTAACTTGCTTAACAAAGTGATTTCTTCCTTTTATCATCAATCATAATTGTGCAAAGCTTTGACTATATCTACATTTTATTGTTGATTTAAACTGGGATTGGTGTGTGTCACTGACTTTCTTTTCTTTTGTATTTTCAAATATGCAGAAAATACTCCAAATGTTCATCATGGAAATTAGAAAACTTGAAAATAAAAGGAGATGTTGCTAAGAATTATTTCAGGACAACTGGAGTTATTGGGATTGCATTATCCTATTTATAGAGCATTTTGAACTCTTTCCCTCTGATTGTAACTGCAGAAAATGGTTCACAAGCTCTTTCAAAAGTATTTTGATAGAATCAATGTTTTTCTCTGTTGTCTCTATATGAAAAATTCATATAGATTTAGACATAGGTATCAACACAGAACAGGTTTGAGAAGCAACGTAAGTTTGCCGTTAACATAGACTGCTATAAGACAATGACGGCAAACATGTTCTTAAACTGTGACGTAGTCACTTATTTCCTATTCATTTATTCATTCATAGGATGATTATAGTGAATTTCCTATACTGGGGATGTGGTGATTAGCCGGTCTGTGTGGACAATGGTTCATGGAAATAAGCGAACACCTAGGAGTACCACTAAGCCCTGGCATGAAGGTGAGACAGAATTTAAAGGATGGCTTTTTTAAGAAAAATTTAATGATGAATTTGCATCCAGGTACACAACGCTACAGTACAAGGGACACACATGAGGATAAGGTGTAAGTTGACGAGCTAAGTGGAGGAAGAAGAGTACATAAGCCTTGAAAATAGAGTGAGTAAAGAGACATGAATGCAGTTTCATGTGTCTGAGGCATTTGCCAATAAAGGATATTGTAAACAGATTGCAGATATTCAAGGATGGAGAAGGAGACCTATTTGAAGCCTGATGCTTAAACCTGGTAAGAAATGTTACAAATTAAGTAAAGAAGAATGAAAATGCCATACCATGGAGACTCAAGGAACTTTCAAAGTTCATTTCATAGTATCTACATTGGGCAGAAACAAAAAGAATGTTAGTTCTCAACTGCTTAAAGTTTTAAGTTTTGCCTCACTATTCTAATTCATTCAGCTACAATGGCAGGTGCTCTGTTGCCAGAGTCCTAGCAGACACCATTCACTCCCTAATGTTGGACAGAGTTTACCTCCTCCCTATACCTGAACAGGCACAATGTAGTTCACAAGGGGCCTCCTGCTATGCCTAACCCAAGTTTGGTGTTGTAGGAAGCTCTTGCTTGTTTATTTCCTATCTCTGCCTTGGTATAGAATTTCAAAAGAAAAATGAATTTTGCTGAAAACAAAACAAATTTTGTGGCAATTGGAAGGTGTACCATGATGGTGATACGGGACATGTTCTATGATGATTGGTGCGCTTTGGCAGTAGGTATGGAAAATGCAATATCAATCAGTTCCACGGAAGAATGCTTCACTAGAAGGCCAGCATTATGTACAAATAAGAATTTTATGAGCCAGGTGTGGTGCTGCCCACCTATAACCCCAGCACTAGGAAGGCTGACGCAGGAGGATTGCCACAAATTCAAGTCCAGCCTGGACTACATAGCGAGACTTTGTCTCCAAAAAGAAAAACAAAAAAATCTTACAAGTTGCAAATTGTTCTCGAAGTGATAATAGTGAAAAAAAGACAATGACACTGTCCCAGTTCCTCAAACAGTAATTCCTCTCCCCTTCTCCCTATCCTCTCTTTTCAAATGACTTCAAGACCCTTCCTTTTCCTTTATCATACTGGCATTGTTCTCTGCCTTCAGTATTATTCTCTTATTACATATAGTCAAATGACAAACAAAAAATTTTAAAAAGTGATCAAAATTATTAACTGCTATTGAGTCCTTTTGGACTAAATTTGTCTCAGGGTGTTTGGCTCTAGCAACGAAGAAACCAAAGTATTTCCTAAATTCCAGCCTGATTCTTTCATGTGAAATGCTTATCTTTTTATAGTTTTGTTAAAAGTTCAGTTAAGAGCAAAATGCTTTATTGACCATTTACTCTGTGCAGGGCCCTACGCTCTTGGGCACTAGGATTCAAAGATGTTGCCGCTCCATTCCTGCCCTTTTGAAACTAACAGTCTGGTGGGAGGATTACAATAAGTCATCAGTTCACACAGAAAGTAGAGAAGGTATTAAATAATGTGTGTAAAAGCTTTTAAAAAGTTATTATAAAGATGAAAATATTCTGCGGAAATTTTTGATGTCAAATCCTCTTTCACTGGCGTAGATATGGGTGTGTATGTGCATGTACACCTGGCAAAAGTATGATGAGGATTTTCTTAAGAAAATGAAGAAAAAAAGTACTTGTGATAAAGGCACACACATCCCATTATTCAACTGTTAGTTTCTAAACTGCAATTTTAAGATCCTAAACATTTTTATGATGTCTAATTAGCTTGTTTGCTTTTCTAAACCAAATTTTTTCAAGATAATGCATTTTGCCTTCGTATATACTGAATAGCTGTTTCTGCTTTAATTATTTGCCTTTTAGCCATTGTTTGATAATGTCACTGGATTTAACAGAAGCTCTTGTGGTACCTTAGGAAATTTGTCTTGTGAATTTCACACAATGTTTTTGCCAACTCATTGCCTAGAAAATAAGATATTGGGCTATTTTCAATTTAAACAAATGGTATTATTGTTTCTGAAGTTTCATAGTCCTTGATTGGAAACCAGCCCTGGTTGTCTTAAAACACCACAGCATTTCCTGGCATCAAAAATACAATAATTCTTTTCTCATTAAGCTGCTCTATTATTATCAATGTTTCTAAACTTAGTTTTTTGATTTACTATTTCTCTATCATTTCCTTCCCTTACACATTTCAATTCTTTTCATAAGTTTTTGCTAATTTACAAGTTTAAAAAAGATGAGTTACTATTAATACTGTTAAAATAGAAAACATACATATTTTTGTATGACGATCAAATGTAGTAACTGAGTTTTTTGGTTGTTGAATAACTGCTATGCAATGATTGTTGTGCCATAGTTAATCATGCATAATATGAAAATCAACTGTAACAGTCTAATTCTGGATCACTGTGAAGCTGCTTGGTACCTCTGTGAGCAAAAATGACACTGTGGTGACAGAAGTTTCAGTGTGACTGCACACACTTACCAAGCTCAACACACACTTT
This sequence comes from Dasyprocta punctata, assembly GCA_004363535.1. Taxonomy (NCBI): domain Eukaryota; kingdom Metazoa; phylum Chordata; class Mammalia; order Rodentia; family Dasyproctidae; genus Dasyprocta; species Dasyprocta punctata. The sequence goes on along the minus strand of RJWM01001824.1, from coordinate 98,702 downwards.
CCCTGCAGGCTCCTGGACAGAGCCTGTTCTGGTGGAATTCCGGAAAAGGTCAGAGAGCCTTGGACTTTCCAGTGTTGAACTTTAAGATGTGCAGCATCTTACTGTTTACGATGGGAAAATTTTAAAACCAGTAAAGTCTAGTTTTAAAGGGAAGGATATTTATTCGTATAAACAGGAGTTCAAAATTGTTTAACAAAATTTGTTTTCTGGTGCAGTAACCTCAAATAGTTGAAACTTGATTTTGAGAAGAAACTATAAAACCTTTGTGCCTAAATCTGATGACTTAAGTTGAACTAGAATGAGTAGATGAGCACTTTTGTTCAACAGAATAATAGAGAAGGAAAATTTGACTGCTAAATAAAATTTCCACAGAAATAAAAAAATCATACTGTGGGAAATAGATGCTTGGCATATGAAGTCACCAGCTTTCCCTGATGTTGAGGCTAACCAGCTTCTCACTTTACTTTAATCTAGAAAGAATTTCATAGAATCCTCTCTAATATCTGTCATCCCTCACCTTTGTAAACCAATGTTCTTAGATTTTGTGAAATCATTGGCTCCATACTAATTTGATGGAACTAGAAATTTTCTCCTCAGGAAGAAACATGCTAATTCAAAGTTTTCCATAAATTGGAGGAAAATTTTTCTTCCCCCAAATGCTCCATAAAATCTGTGGAATTCTACTGCACATCATGGAATCCTATTTAAGAACTTATAGTCCACACTGGATGCCAAGAAGGTGAGAACTAGTGGGGCAGTCATTATATTCATGTTTTTCATTTTCTAGTAGAGAATTTTTTAAACAAATAGTTAGCGGTAATAATAATAATACTGATATATATCATATATCATTTATTAAGCACTTAATGATTACACAATTTTTTCTAAGAAGGTATAGATAATTTAATCTCCACTGCAGCCTTTGAGGTCACTTTTATTATATCCCTTTTACAGGAAAGAAAACGTTTCAGAGCAGCTACATAACTACCTCAAGAAATAAACTCAGAGGTGATAAAGCAGGATTCATATCCAGGTGGTTCTGAACCAAGACCTATTCCTACATGAGGGAAGAAATGGATTGGTTAATCAAAATCCTATCCAAGTATTTTAAACCTTTAAATTGTAGGTTTCAATTATATTTTCCTTAAATTATATTTACTTATCTAAATTTACCTATGAGACAGTAACTCGGATTTCTTATAGTTCAGATTCACAAGAAACGAACATGTACCGTTCTATAGTTAAGCAAGGAAAAGCCACTAAATTCCAGCTTTCCTGTTCTGGAAATTATAAATACCATAACTTTTCTATAGGTCTTTTCATTCATTCTTTTTTATTGCAAATAAGAAATCTGTCACATGGTTACAGAGGCAAAATTTTAAAACATATAGGGTAAATATATCTTACCATGAAGTTATTTTCAAGGTGGGTCACAGATTTTTCAATTCTGGCTATTCCCGATAAAGAAACGAACAATATTATGAGATTTTTATTTCACCTTTCCTTCTCAACTGGTATTTTTATTACAATTTCCCCATTTTTAGTTTTCCATTTTGTTTAATTCTTCCCTAGCCTGTAAACTTGATGAGCTTTCTATAAAAAAAACAAGAAAAATATATAAAGGGGGAGTAGATTTTCCAGGTGGGTTCTCCCAAGCTCTCAGTTCTCTCATTTGAATAAAGATTTTACAGTTACATCTGCATAGGTCTCTCAAAAAGAAATAGCTATGTAAAAGAGAAATACAGAAAAGAGTCCTAGATTTGTCTTCAGCCTCCACCACTGTCATCCAGATGGATATGAGAATGATATAAACACGTACAGCAAGACAAAGCATGAACAAAACACTCTGGCTCTCTTGGCAATTGCATCAAAAGTCATTGTCCTTCAAAAGATGGAGATATTCTTAACCAAAAACCATGTAGGGTTAAAAGTATTCCTTCCATATTTATGTGTTTCATTATATATTTCCTTGAGATTCAATTAGTTAGCAATTAAAGAAACTAAACATGAGTGTGACTCAATATGTTTCTGACTGAGGAGGAAGAGGAGGGGAAAAATTCATTTAACTTCATGTTGCTGAAAAATTTCTCTGGAGTTGTATTTTTTCTAAAATCCCTTTTTAATTACTACATTTGCCAATTAGATAAATGTTAGTTAATACTTACCTATCAATAAGCACAAATGTCTGCATAGAATTGTCAAGTAAATGGGCAACTAATATGATACATCAGACACTCATGGGCTTCTACTTTCAGAATAACACTTTGCATTACTTTTTTGACTAAGAAAAATTAAGCATCATGTACAATCAACTCAGGATGTTTTAAAATCATCTTTCTTTTGGCCTCTTATATGATCTATTTGCTATGGAACAGGAAAAGGGGAAAAGATGCCCAAACTCCCTACATATCTAAAACTGACAGTTTCCTCATAAATCAATGGTTGACAGAAGCTCAAAATGAAGATCCAAAGCACATAGTGTGTCTAGAAGTCATCCTGATTTCTGAATTAGTGTTAATCCTTAGACAAATAGATCGATAGATAATTTAAAAATATAAAATCAATAGTCAAGAAAAGAAGATAGTTTTCCATTTATTAGCTTTCTTATGGAATGAACTGAACCATTCACGAAAGGATGTGTGTTGTGCTTATATCACTGAAGGACATGCTTACATAATTAAAGGGCTCATTCCTCAGAAGACCTACAAATTTCTAAGAATAAAAGAACAACTCATTCCCAGAGCACTGTCCTCAGCAGAAAACCCACCATATATTCATTCACAAATAGATGGTTACTGACCACTAAGGTTTGGTGCCTTTCTGTGTATGAGAGCTGGAGCAAGATCAGGACTGGCAAACTTTGATTTTCTTATTTGGTGTAGATATAAATTTAGGGTGATGCCCAGTAAGAAGACCACAAGTAACGTAATTTTCTCGGACAACAAGTTCTCCTTGGGAAAATGACACAAGGGCTAGAGTATTTAGAGGACACTAATCTGTAATCTAAGAAGTCATAATGTGAGAAAGAAACACAGGGCAAGATGAAATTAGCCCTGAAAAGCAATAGAGAGGGAATTTCTGGCAATGGGTACAGCAAGCGCTCAGCCTATGAGGAAGGAGAGAATGGCAGGTCAGAGGAGAATCAGAAGGGCAGAACAAATGAGCAAAGAGGAGAATTTATGGAGTAAAATCAGAAAGAGAGGCAAAAATACAATTAAGTCTTGCCAGGCTGGCAAGGCATCTAATATAGCTTTTCTTCACAGGCAGTTCATGGGAGAGATGACCCTGGGATGTGAAGTATAACATCAGGCCTTGCTGTCTAGGGCTCCTAAAGTTGAATCCAGTCCTGACAATCATCCCCTACCTAGAGTTTTTCACACTTTCCAAGGCAATTCACCTTTTCTACATGCTTCTGTAACTTATCCACCTGCTCTCTAAACCCTTAATTTTATCACTCTAAAATTTACCCTAGAACCCTCTAGCTTCAACCAAATTTCACCTTAGGTCTCTGTTTTCAAACACTATCTTCTGGAAGAAATATACACCTGTCCTCAGCCCCAGTGAAGAGGGACTAGAGTAGCTGGTCCTGTTCATCCCGTTCCCTACTGAGGAAGGCAACTGGGCAAAAGGAAGATACCACACACTCCCCACCTATAGCCCAGTGACTAATAGATGGAGTTGCTGTGGGCAGGAACAGTGATGCTTATAAAACAGAATTCACAACCACGTGGATACCCATGGAGGACAATAAATGCTAGAGGTAAAGACTTAGTATCATGGCCCTTACCCCTCTCAACCTTCTAGAGGGGTAGCAATTTTGTTTAGTGCATGAAGTTCCATATTTTCCCTAGTGAGGTTGCAGTTTGAAGTTTCTACCACTAGAGAGTAACTATAGAAACTATGCTAGGCTGACCCTTTATGTTTGGTAAAGAGTACATAGTAGTTGCGCAAGTATTATTAAATAATTAGAGATAGCCATAATTATTTGCATTCAGTAATATCTATTATAACATAGGGGAAATCAAAAACTATCTAAAAGTCCAAAAGTGAATTCATGTTCAAATTAATTGCAACATAATCATCGTATAGAGTAACTTCATATAATTAGAAGCTATGTGTTTTTTAAGTGTGTTATATAGGTAATCATTTATAATTTACTGCTAAATTTAAAGATGATATAAAATGTGTGTCCCAGTGTAAAATTATAAACGTGTGAATGTGTGTATGAAAGCATATCTTCCACTTCATTTTATCTTCAGATGTGTTCTTGACTTTACAGGGTGATGACATAGCCTCGTTTATCTATAACAATTGTGTTTTATTATACTAGGATTCTTGGCATTATTAGAAATTCATTCCATCTCACCCTTAGAATTGTCCTTCTGATCCAGCAATCCCCACTCCTAGGTATCTAGCCAAAGGAAATGAAATAAACATACCAAAGAAATACAAGTATGTGTATTTATCATAGCACCACTCATATTGGTAAGGTATGGAATCAGCATAGGTGCCCATCAACAGATTACCAGACAAAGAAAATGTGGTATATATACACAATGGAGAATTATTCAACCATAAAGAAGAATGAATCCTATTACTTGCAACAAACTGGATGGAACAGGAGGACATTATTTAAAGTGAAAACAGCCAGACAGAGAAAAGCGAGTACTGTGTGTTTTCACTTATGTTTGAAAATTTAAAGAAGAAATTGACCTCCATGTTGACTACTGTTTCCTGAAAGTAGGGAAGCAGGAAAATGGGGTCTGTGGATGAAAAGAGAGTAGGCTTGATCGATACACACTGTATGTATGAACTGAAATCTTCCAGTCAAAAACATTAATGTACAAAATTAAAGCGTGGTAATTAAAAAAACTTTTAAAGCAACCTTATTCTCTCAATATATTATAAAGTCATCCATTCACCCTGCAGCTGGGGAGGCAGAGCTTTGTGGATGGTGCTAGCCAGTCTCCTGCACTCTGGCTTTTGGTTGTGTTAATTCAAAAGGAGCAGGTGATTGAGGACGTGAGGAACAGAAATGTGAAAATTTATTTCCTTAGATCTCTCAATGGAAAGTCATTCTTGGTCTGCCTTAATCTCTCCACCAGAAGGTCAGGCAGCCATCTTCATACAGCTTCTCCATCTGGGCCCAGAAGCCTCTACCTTCTTTTCCATTTTTGAACCTATGGCTTGTGAGAGGTTTCCTGATACTTGCACTGTCCTTTTCTAGTTTCTGTACGACTGGTCCACATCTTTGTAAATATTTTTCTTATGACAACCTAACTCATCCCAATATGAGTACTGTCTGATTTCTTCTGGTTGATTGATGCAGACAGCAACACAGAGAAGTACAAATGCAGAGAATGAGAGAAAATGGTTCCAAAACACTCTGGAGTAGTTACATCTGCAACCAAAAATATAGGAAATATTTTTAAGAGACCCTTGGTGTTTTTATTTTGAATACTTTCTACTTTTTTCCTTTAGCATATATTTAGTATTCAGAAAAAATGTTAGTAAGGTGAACATTTGTTGAATAAACTAATGAATATTACTAGTACCTTTATTCCTACACATAGAATCAGAGTTCATGTTCAAACTGTCACTCAGCTAAAACTTTCTGCTTATGTTTTGTTTAAAGAGCATTATTATACCTGCCATTTATTGAATCATCTACCAAAATGTTAGGCAGCCATCTTCATACCATCTTATCATCTGGGTCCAGGAACCTTTTCCTTTCCTGCCATCCTCTTTTTGTATAAAATCTTATTTAATTCTTACAACAACTGAAAGGTAAATGTTATCGAACTCATGTTGTAGAAAGCAAAATGAAAACTCAAGAAATAATGTAACCTTCCCAAAGCCACTTAAGCAGCAAGAAGCCCAGTCAAGAGTCAAATCCACTCTTTCAACCACCATGCAAACTTTGTCCCATAAATAATATAGACATAAGCCAGACAAGTTAACTGAAGCATGACATAAAAAGCCTTTGAGAACAGGCTGTTCTGTTGTTCTGAGAAAAAATTAACTGGCCTTTTGAGTGTGTGAAAATAAAGTTGGAAAATATTTTCTCCTCCCTGTCTTTTAAGAACAGCCTTGGATGGAGAGCTATGCCAAGGGTTTTCCTGTTAACACTGGCCACAGAACTTAATGAAAAGGCAACACCTAAGATCAGGGAGAAAAGCTGCTGACTGGCTACCCATGGTGGAGAGGCTGGGCCTTTCAATTTTTAGAGACCTATCTATTATGTTTGCATGTTTTCTGTACTGTAATACACATTTGTTTTTTGTTCTGTTCCCTGAGACCCATCTGTTATTTTTTCAAATTTGAACGTTGTTGGACATTTAATAATATGAAATCATTATTAATTTGCTAGGTGGGAATAATTTTGAGGCTATGTTTTCAATAGCCCCTATATTGGACAGATTCATTCTAAAATATTTACAGAAAAGATTAGTTTATGTCTGAGATGTGCTTCAAAATCATCTAGGAGGAGACAGAACAGGTGGTGGGTTTTTAATGGTCAGATGGTCACATTCTAGACCATGGGATCTGTTGTATTATTCTGTGGATTGTGGTTGCATATGTTTGAAATTCTTCCTGATCCAAAAATATAAAAAGGGACTTGGTAAGGTCTGAGTTCCCTTTTCCCTTCTAATCTCATCTAGCTGTCACTTTAGGCAAACTCTGTGGTCAAGCAAGATGGACCTCTTACTTTAGAAATTTGAGTATAAAAAGGAAATGTAACCTGTAGCTTCTTAATTAATTTTTATGATTATGTGAATATAGAATTTTTAAAATCATGCTCAATCTCCTAAATCCATATAACATTTTTATTTCCTTGATTATTGAGGCTGGTACTGAGATGCATGATAAGATTACATATTCGTCTTGGTATCCTTTACCAATTCTATGGCTTTCAATTCTTAAAATTTACATGTTATAATGTCTGAAAATTATTTCTGAATTTTATCCAATTGTCAAAATTCTATCTATGAATCTATACTTTACCAAATAAACTAAGGCATTTCCTTTGTGAAACCTCAAATTATCATGCAAAGGTGTGTCCATTTTTCTTCCAGCTTTCCCCAAGTTAACAAGAATATTCACTTTGCAAGATGCATGTTTAAAAATTCTGAGGTTGATCAAGGTTGAGAACAATTGCATGTGATGACTTCTTAGAAATTCATATGCATATAAGTAAATTAAATACTTTGAACAGCCCCTCAAAAACATCATACAAATTTTCATCTTAGTATCCATCAATATGCAATTATAAATACTGCTTTAGTCTACCTTATTGATTTGTCTCATGGTTACCAAACTAGTAAGAAAAAAACAGATGGAATTATTGCTTTATAGTAAATGTTACTATCTTTTATGCTGAGTACCCTATTTAGCACTTGTGTTTAGAAAGTTTGTTGTTTTGTTTCAAAGTCTACTTCATAGAAATAGCAGAAAATTAACAGAGAGATAAAGAGTTGCTCCTCTGTGATATATTGAAGGTGTACAAGAAAATCGTCTGAGGGCAAGGGAAGAAAATAGGAAGCAGTAAGAGCATGAAAAATGGTAATATAAATTAATGAAGTGTTCAAGGAGATTTTTGCCTAGGATTGGCACAGTATATGTCTTTCAATTTGAAATGCTCAGGTATGGGTTTCATGATTAGGAGAACTTCTGACCTGGTTTCATTGGTTCAGCTCAGGACCCTGCACACTGGCCCTCCACTGTCGATGACACATTGTGTAAACTGCACATAAGCTTTTTGAGACCTAGGATAAAGCAGGTTTGAACAGTACAGCAGTAATACAGGTAAATAGTCACTGTATATGACAAATATGTTTTAATTAAAAGCAGAAGTGAAGGGTTTCAGACTGATGTCCTCAGTAATACAAGCTCTAGATATTAACTTCACAGGCAAGGGCTAGAGCATGGCTTACTTGTCTACTTTCTCAAGTTTGCTTAAGGCAAAATAGCTTTGCTTAAGCCAAAATAGCTTCCTTCATCTGTTGCTCTATGCAATATATATGTGCTGCTGTTTTAAACAAGCTATTTGGTAGAGTGTATACACATGTTTGCAAGTGTGTGTGTTTAACCAATTTTTGAGTTTTCGATAGCAAGGAACTACTATCTGATGAATTGATTTCATTTAGCCAAATTAACTCTGTTACTTACATGAAAGATTAGGCACTATTATCTTATACTGGTATGCAGAGAGTTACCCAGAAGTATAAAACGTGCATCAAGGACCAGTTACATGTGAAAAAATGATAATTATGAGAGCTGGTTAATATTTCTGAATTATTAAGTCTGACAGCATAATCCTGCTTCTGTGTTGTTTAGTCTATTGATACCAGATGCTTAATGCATAGTAAAATGTGACTGTGCAGCAGAAGTTAATGTGGTTCTGCAAAATAAAGAAAATTACTTTGCGGAACACAAAATGCAACACACAGAAGCTAAATGTTAGAATTGATTTTAAATAAAAACATGACTGTAAGTCTGGAAACTTATTAAACTTCAAATATTCATCTTATTTTTGTATGCAGTGGGGTTTAGAAGGCTGCAGTTGCCTTCTACCAGGACATCTGGTTAGAGATTATCCCTTCTATCATGTTTACTGTTTGGCAAAGGCCACTTAAAAGTGATATAAAAATACACTCTCCCCAAAATGCTGAGACTGCTGTGTATATCTCTTTTGAAAGTTCTTATCTGAATATTGTAGCGATGATCTCACCTGTAAAGACATTATTTTGGAGTAGTGGGTCATTTACCACCAAGCTGACATTCAACCCTACTACTTCAATAAGGATGGTGTAAAGTTTTTTACTCTTAAGTATATATTTAAAACTAACTTCAACAAAGCAGCATTAGGGGTAAGTAAGAATCATGCACCCAAATAAACATTTGGTTTGGTTAAAATGCTAGCTGCAAAATTCACTAAGAGACACAAGGGAGAAAAATTCACAAGGGCCAATTATGCATGACATACTATAGATGATTATTAGAGCTGATTAATATTTCTGAATTATTAATTCTGACAGTACAATCACATTTTCCTTGTCTCTTCTGCTGACACCAGATGCTTAACGCAGAGTAAAATGTGACTGCAATATTATCTGCTTTATTTGTGTCTAGAAAACAAAAGTATACATACTGTGAGTATGAAGACATACGTAACAGGTACAACAAAACAGATGTCTTCTTAAAAATTTTCACTCATTTAAAGTAGGTGAATCTGTAAGGAAAATCGCATGGGCAAGAGGAAATTTTCTATGACAAAGGAGATTTCATTTCATGTGTAGGATAATAGAATGTGTCACTTTTATAAATTGGCATTATTAGTTACAGAGGTGATGCGATATTATGCATCAGACTCTGCCTACATCAACTGAAACTTCAGTTTGCATCAACCCTGGTCAGTGAAGTTTCTTAATGAGAATAGCTAACATTTATTTAGCTCTTTGAACACACTGAGCACCCCACATATATTAACTTAATCATCATAATCCCCTTATGAGGTAGAAATTATTTTTACCCTCCTTTTTAAGGTCTTTATTCCAACTGGATGTTAAATATGTTAAGCAGCTAGCACAAGATCACATGGATATTAAGTACTACAGATAGTACCTGAAATTTGATCCTTAGAGATCCAGTTTCTGAACCCACATTTCTATTACATACATCAACACCTTTATTACTCTCCAGCCAACCTCCAAAACCCTAGGTCTTCCTGTAAACTTCCAGCCTAACTTGTTTAGAGCTAAAAGCCATGGGTTTACCTGAGTATTCCTCTTACTGACCAAAGATGGAGACTTTAAAAAATGATGCAACCACAATCACAGGTAAACACTTTTGTGTGCTTTAATTCTTCAACCTTGGTTTACAGTTGGTGACATAAATTAAATCTTTCAGGTAAAACAATCTGTATTTATCAGAGTATTCAATTCTTTCATTATTGAATAGCTAGCTTACTCAAATAATCATAGAATTTCAGTCTTAAAAGAACCAAAGCAATCATGAAACAGAAAATATTAAGAGTGATGATGTTTCTATCTGGTACCAGGCTATGGTGTTAGTCTTCCCACAAAGCCAACACTGACTGCATCAATGTTAATTTATTTTATGTTAAAATAAAAATAAAACTCCAAAGAACTTTAATTTGCTTGTATACAGTCGGTCAAATTGCATGATTTGTAATTTCAGCAGGTAGCTTGGTTTCACATTCTGGAAATTAGATTTGGAGAGAAAAATAATATTTTATATTTACAAAATATTTTAAACAGAGGAAAATATTTGTTTATTTATAAGGGTATAACATACATCAATGTTTTTTCAAAGAATTTAACATAGTGAGGTCTGGGGATTTAGTTCAGCGGCACAATCGCCTGCCTGGCAAGTACAAAAAACAAAAACAAACAAACAAAAAAGAATTAACATAGTTTCTATTGTCATAACAGCTGTCATCAGAATTTCCTTCAAGAACAGAATTATTTTTCCAAACCAAGAGACTATTTAAAGTGGGGCAAAAATGCAGTAATGACTTCCTAAAGAGAAGGCATAATGTATACAGAGGAATAATTAGCAATTTTTCTCAGAGTGAAACTGCTCACCCCTTCCCTTTGTGTCCAGCATGGTTAGTGATCTGCAATAAAATTCAGAGATATTCTGTAGAAGGGATTATATAATGGGTGTGAGCCCTCAAGGGCTAGTTTCAGGGTACTATTTATATATTACAGACAGAGACAAAGTGAAACAAAATGTTGAAGTTACTAGGAGAAGTTTTGCCCTCCAAGTTTGCAGGAAGTCATGGAGTTGGCTTTGGAGTCCTATAAGTCAAGGAACCGACATGTTGTCTGAAAGCAATTTAGTTATGTCAGAAGTGGTAGAAAACTTGAGCCTGGTTAACTCTGGGTGCCTCTATTAACATGGAAAGATTCTATAGTTTGCGTAGACAGAAGTTTTCTTTTGGTTTTGTTTTGGGTTTTTTTTGGTTGGTGTTGTTGTTTTTATTTTTGTTTTAGATTTGGATGTTTTAGAGCATGCAGAAAGAAAGAGAAAGAAGGGCAATCATACAAAAATTCTAAAGGAGGGTAATAGAATATTTGAGAACAACTTCTCTATGACAATTCTTCATTTTCAGTATTAGAACTTTATTATGTGTGAATCTATTCTATATCTAATAACATTATATTCTGGGGATCACCAAGTGAATTTGGGTCAATGATCTTTTCTAATTCAATACATAGATCGGTACTTGTACATTATACTCACCTACAGAGCTTTTTAGAAAATGCTAATGCTTAAATCCATTTAAACCAATTGTATCTGATTTTCCAGAACTAGAATCTGGACAACGGTATTCTTTGTGTTGTATTCTAAATACTGAGTAATTCATGACTATAGCGTGTGTTGAGGGACACAACATGAAACAATACTTTATTAGTATATTTCAGTAGAGCATATTAATTAAGCTTTCTACAGATCACACTCCAGCCATTTGAGTTTTAATTTTTCTTTATTGATTAGGATAATTGTACTCTACAGAACTAAAAAAACCTACTCAAACTGATAAATCCAATTGGGAAGTTCAGAAATATCTCGGCTTACTGAAATATTGCATGCAGCTACTAGAATACTATTTTAATTGTCTTCATATAAGGAAGGGAAGTGCATTACATAACATGTTTGTACATTTGGTTCTTTGATAAAGTAAAAATTGTTCCCAGTAATTCAAGCATTATGTAATACATTTGGTTTTTTTAGAAATTCTTTTATCACTGGTGAGTCTAAAAAAGGACATAATATAAATTTGCACAAATACAACACGTAGTTTAAAGATGGTTATCTTTAAGAAGTCGATGATAAAATTAGTAGAGATTACAAGGAGACAGTATTGTTTTCTGTAGTGAAAAATTTAATCAACACTCAACTTTTTGTAAACTATAGTATATAGGTATCAAGTGCATTATCTAAAGAGCTGGCAAATTCTTGAGGTATGGTAAAATATTAAGATGCTTGATTTAATTCCTTCTCCTGAGAATCTTCAAGCATGTTACACCTTGAATATATGATTTTTTTTGAAGCTTAGAGTGGGGTAGGGTGGAGTATGTATAGTATACTGGGAGTTAATACGAAGAACTCCCTATATTTGCAGATAAAATTGAACTCAAAGAAATTAAACTAATGAAAATTTGAATTAGTCAGAAACAAGTCTCACAAATAAAAGTACATGGGAAATTTGTGCTTTAAATCATGTATGACATTTGAGTACTTCTCATTTCAACCTGCCAAGCAAACTGTCTAAATCCCCGTAATATTCTTTCCAAGTGGGCCAAGGGTATAAGGTCCTGACCACGTCTCACTCAGGACATTTCTAAGGATCATATCTGCAGTGAGTAACCTCAAGAGACAGAGCAATGTCATCCTCCAGGACAACAGCAGGGTTGCTTTCTTGTACTACTATAAAAAAAAAAAAAGAATGACTTTCTTAAGCTTAGTCTTCCTCAGTTGTAGAACATGCCAACCAATGATGCTGCATTCATGTATTTATATCTCCTCCGAAGTACATTTCAGGACAAGAGTAACCAGTGCAAACATGTGCTGAGAGTAAAAAGGCCTTTAATCAAGATTCTCATATCCTTTGCTAAAATCTATAAAATAGTTACGGTTTAACGTATTAGCTTATGAATGGAACAATAACAACCCCAGACTCCTGATACTAATCAAATACCACCATAGCTTAATACCAGTATCACCTTTTACTTGGATCAATGTAATAATTTCCTCATTGGTACCCCAAGTCTTCTCCTTTGTGGTCTATTCTCAAACAATGCTCAGAATAATTCTATTAAATATAAGCATAATGACACCACTCCTGTGAAAAATATTTCCAAAGTCTTATTTTAGCATATACACTATTCATCTTTCAGTGTTGTGTATTTTGTTCTTTGCTTGTTTTTTCTTTGCTCTTATAAAGCTCTTATTTATCTTGCTTATGGTCTGTTTTCTCCACTAAGATATAAGATCAATGAAGAAAGAGTTGTCACTTCTATAAGAGTACATGATAAAGTAATCATATATATAATCTGCTAATAAGGAGAACTTGTAAAAAATCAAAGAATTACTGAATATGAAGTAAGTTTGTTCAATATCCTAATTTAGGTGAAACAAAAGATGAATTGAGAAACACCAGATAATTGTTTCTAGAATCTATTCTGCATAATATACTATCCTCAAGCTTAGTGGCCTAAAACAATTTGTTATTCCTCAGAGTTATTTGACTTAACTGCCTTCAGCCAGACAGTTCTTGATTGGGGCCTCACAGATGTGTAGTCATAAAGAAGCTGGCACTAAAGTCATCCGGTATTGGGCAGGTCATACAAGGTGACTCATCTATGGGCGTAATAACTGACAGTGGCTTTTGGCTGGGAGCTCAGCTGAGTTCACAGCTAAATATCCCATGATAGCCAGGTTCTGACTATCCTAAAAGTGAGTGTTCCAAGAGTCAAGAAGCAGAAACTTCTAATTCCATGAAAAACTATATCTGAAACCAGCACTGTATCCATTCTGATACATTCTTGTAGAGCAGTCCCAAGCATTATTCTTGTAGAAGGAAATAGATGCAGACTGCATCTTTTAATGAAGCACTGCTAAGAACAGCACATTAGACAGATTTTCTTTTCCACCTTTGAAAAATACAATCTTTCATAATTATCTGCAAAGAACAGTAAATTATGGAGATTCTGAAATAGCACCAATTTAGCAATTTTCATTTAGCCTCAGTAAAAGAGAAAGATCATGATTCTAGCAGGAAAAATGTTCCATTAATAAGAAAGTTGGACTTACTTTGTTATACAGAAAGTGTGATAACACCCCCATCTCAGATACATACCTTTTTGAAGCTACCCACTATCAAATGGCTTTTCCTTTCCCCCAAATCTCACTTGTGATCTACACTCAATATCTCTCAACAAAAAATTCAAGTATTTCAGTACTTCAGTATTGAGAAGGCAAATTAACACACTGGCATCTTCATTTAGATATCTATCTTTTGTAACTTTATTCAGTGTGAATCTATTCTTGACAACCTTATATATTCTGATCTGCATAAAACCATGCTTCTCAACATACAAAACCAGACCCAGAGACCCTACTAACAAACTGCGACCTTGTGAGGTGCTCTATCAGCAGCCAGCTGATTTACATATTTATCTCACTTCAGCCTAAAATTGTAGGAGATTCACATGTAAATACTATTTTCCTTCTAGAGAACAATACTATGGAAAACTGTCCATTTTACTTCAGGAAAAACCTTGCTGCTTTAAGTTTCCTGCCTATTTGGTATAGGATATAGTCACAGTCTCCTTATATTCTAAATATCTGATAATGGATTTCATTTAGTATTTAAAAGTTACATTTATTGAGTCCTTATTTTGTCCTATGCATTGTATTACTTGGTTTATGTGCAATATCTCACAAGAAGACACAACTTCTTATACATAAAAAAATTAATTTGCAGAAAGATAAAAGACACTCAGCTACTGATAGATGCCAAATGGCCTCTTATCTTTAAATATTTCTCTACAGATTATTTTGTTTTGTAATTTTTCATCATTTGAAAATACAACATGCAGTGCTCAAGAAAATATGAATTGTCTACAAAACTTTCCACCTTTAAACCCAGTGAGCTCACATTTTAATAAGGCCTCAGAATGGACAAGTTTCTAATTGCTTGTTTTGTTGATCTCTTCTGAGCTAGGTAAACCACTCATCTTTTATTTCTATTACTCATTTACTTCCACTAATCTGTCAAATGTAGTACATACCCCATACCCTGTGGCATATGACATATATAAATCATAACTACATTGCTTCATTTTCTATTCCCCTTCCCTAAAGTAATCACTTTTTAAAAAACTGACCAATATTAGTTATTGAGTAAAAACAATGTTTTGTGAGATGCTCAGTGAGAAAAATTAGAATAAAGAGATTCCTCAGAAACATCCCAGGTATATTTGCTTTATTCAGGAATGCACAAAGTGTGTTTACACAGGTAATTCTATGAACACTTTTTCAAATAGATATTACATAAAGGCATATTTGGTCAAATAAGCAGACTGATGACAATTCAAAAATAAATTTGAAAGGTTTTTAAACTTCTTTGTTCAAAGAAGTCTTTCCCTACTATGTATCTAGTGCTTCGTGGAAAATGAGGGAAACCCAAGGAAGAAATTTATAAAAATTAATTCCTGTTCTTGTACAAATCATATAAATCCCTTTGCATTGAACAGTCACATAAAACAGTATTTTTATGTATATATTATATATACAAAAAGTATTTATATATTCCTCTTCTCCACCATTGTTGGCATGCATCTACAGTCTAGTTGACAAGAATGATTCAACTACGTTGAAAAAAATGCTCATTTTATTCCCCAGTAGGCACTTCTGGAAGAACACTTCTGCAAGATTGAATTTACTTTTAGTATGGATAATTATGCCCTGGAAGATTGGACAATGACTGTTTTTAGATATTCCATAAAGGATTCCATACATTTAAATTAAAGCACTTTTGGCTGTTTTACAGAAATTTGACTGACTCTATTTTTTCAGTTTAGGTTTGAGGAGAGCTTCTCAACTAGACATAGTATGCTCCTTCTTTCTAAACTTCTCGCTGTGCTTAATTTAAGAATTTTTCCCCACAAATAGAAAAGTTATAGTTATTATCATAATTGTTCTTAGTAAATATACTTGCATTATGATCCTTCATATATATATCAACAAAATTTTGGGCAGGGTAAGAGGATTTTAGTTACTTTTTGTGGCAGATTTGGAGAAGTACTACCCTGGCTCCCCTTCCAAACACACACATCTCGTTCAAGAGGGACCTGCTTCACAGCTGTGAAGAGTCTACTCGGAGATGGACTCAGCTCTCAGCTTCTTCAGGGTCTGCTCAGCTTCAGAGGGACTCACCCAGGGCACAGCCTCTCCAGGCAGCTTCCACATCTTGATAGTAGGAGGCAGAAGTAGAAAGCAAGCCTGGCTAATTTGACCCACTGAGGAACACTGACAGATAATTTCTAATACAGAGTTCTCCATGGGTTGACCAAGGTTTTATCGGCCTTAGATTGTGAGTGTCCTTCTGATGAAATATGTTTTCTTACCATTTCTTTAGTGGCTATAAAATGCTATAAACATCTTGTGTCTCTATTTCTGCTTCTGGAGAGCCCAAATTGTGGTTTACTTTAGCTTTTTCTATCCTCATATAACGGAAAATTGAAAGAACTTGTAACTATGAAATTTAAGATTGAGAACAAAGATATCAACAGTCCAACATCAAAGAATTAGTGAATTCTTCTTTCCCAGTTTTATTCCTCACCAAACTGACTTATTCTCAACCCAAGGCCCCAGACTGATGGGGAGGGAGGTACCTCTCTCTCTTCTCTGAAAGCTCAAGAAAATCACTCACGGACATTGGGAATACATTTGACAAGGGAAGGTTTTTCTTCTGACTGATCTATTATTGATTGTTTAAGAGGGAGGAGATGAGATTTAAAATAGGATGAGGAGAAGACTGGAAAGTGGCAAACCTAAATAGTCTATGCATAGGTGTATGTATGAGCTTCTCATTGGTCAAGTGGACATAGTCCACCTGCCACATGAGGGCTATTTTAGGAATCAACACACCCCATCTAAGTGAGTTGGTTACCTGGGGAGGTCGATACAGGAGGAAAATCTGTAAGATAAACTACCAGGAAAAGATGCTGAGAGAGCAGAGTCCTCCCAGAATACATCTACTTCAGGATCTAGGGAGCAGAGGGACCTTCTCCAGCCTCCCTCAGGGAAATGCACAGAGAGGGATTAACACTTAAAAAGTGACATCATGGAGAGAATTGCTATCCTATGTTATCCATGAGAGAATGTAATAGTGTAAAACCAGAGCTGCAAATGCATGTTCTCCTCTTTTCCTGTCTCAGCACTGAGAAGTAAAGATTTTAGTATGGAGTAGAAGATTGAAGAAGAGCCAGCCCAGGTGCTGGTCTTGCATTTTCAATTTGGGCTCAACAGAAGTCTGATAAAGCACTGAGAAGACGAAAAAATGGAGAACAAAAATTGGTGTAAGATAAAAAGTTTCAACTGGGTTAACTTGGATTAGAGTTTCTGTGCCTAAAAGTGACAAACAATTTGTAAGGTTTGTGGTAGATACCATTTAAAAATTTGAGGGAGATTTATAGCAGTGCAGTGGCATGGAAGGCTGGGAAAAAAGAAAATATTTATTGTTTGTACCCCACTGAGTATACCACTCTTCCAAACCATTGCTTCAGAATGTTTGCACACTAGGTAGAGATGTGTTGTTACTGATCCATTTATCAAAAGGTTAAATCTTCTGTCTTATTCTTAGCATTGCTTTTATCATATGAAGATAAACTTTATGGAGAAATGAAAAACATACCCTGTGATAAAACTATAGTATTCTTTGGATACTTAGAAACATTGAAAGGATTTTGTGCAACTGACCAAAATGTGTGATAAAGAAGTCAACAGAAATTGGCTGAAATAAAATGTAATTGTCTTTCAATGAATAAACTAACTGTAGTCCACTGAACCTGTTTCATGGCAGCCTCAAACATCAGAACCCTTGCCCTCTCTCTTAGTTTTCTGTGTAATTTTCCTCATTATGTGACCTGGGCCTGTCTCATCCTACTTCACTTTCAAGAACTCACATTTTCTTAATAATCTTTCTGCCTGGTTTCTTATCCACCATCTCCCAGACCTTCACTTACTTTGATCCTTTCCTTCTTCATGGTGGTCCCAGTCTCTCAAGGTTTCCTCTGTCTTCCTATCCTACCTAGATCAGGGGCCGTGTCAGTACCTGCCCTGATTTATGCATGGAGGAGAGTAAAAAGCAATTGGTCTGATTGAGAGTGTGGATATGATATGACTTGTCAGGTTTGATTTTCACCTAGAAATTGAGTTGTTGTACCAGGAAAAAAGGAAAGCCTAAATCAAGTAAGATACATGTTCATAGACCATTTATTTTACTGCCAAGGAGGTGATGGCAGATACTGTTTCAACTGGCCAGTTTGAAGGCAGCCAGCTACAGACTACACGCAAAAAAGTGTCTTCTCTTTACTGTATTTGACAGAGATATTTTGCTTGGGAAGGTCAGGGGAAGAGAAGGAAAAACCATTATGTACAAGGGAGAGAGGGAAAGGAACTTGTGCATAAGAACAAATGGCAGCAAGTGAGAAGCCTTTGTAAGGGAATCAGGAAATTTGAAGGTAAAGCACACAGAACCTAGGATCAATATCAAAGATGGAGAGTGAATGTGTAGGATCACAAGAGAATGTTTGCAGACACAAATAGCACAAGCCTCTATCAGTTTTCTATTGCTGATATAACAAATTACCAATATCCTGGGGAATTAAAGCAGTATAAATTTATTGTTTTATAGTAATTTCATTGAACTAAAATCAAGATGTCAACAGGGCTGAGATCCTTCTGGAAGCTTTTGGAGAGAATGCAACCTTTGCCTTTACCAGCTTCTAGCATCTGCTTACATGCCTTAGCTGCAGCCTTCTTCCATCCAAAAAGCTAATAATGATGTCCCCTGGCCTATGCTGTTGTCATTACATCTACTTCTGATCTGCCTATGTCCTTATCTCCCTTATAAGGACCTTTGAGATTACAGTGGACATACCCAAATAATCCAGCATGACCTCTCCATCTTGAGTCTCACTCTAGTTATATCTACAAAGTCTTTTTTTCTGTAGAAGGTAACATTCACAGATTCCAGGAAATATAAAATGAGAACATCTTTTATGAGGGGGCATTTTCTACCTATCACACAGGGACTTAGAAGGGAGACTAGAGATCTGTGAATTTTGATATTGCAAAAGTTTGAAATATTAATCTACTCAACATATCAGTGAGAACTGGCAGGTCCACAAGTATGAAGTATATCCTCCAAGGACACATAACTAGAAAGTCAGACTTGGGATCCTTCTTTTCTAGTTTGTATGATTTAGAACTATGTTATTATAAGATCCTAGGAAAATGTTTGACAATCCCTCAAACATATATTCATGTATATATTCACATATGTGTATGTAAGAAAATCTAAAATAAAAATAGAAGTATTTTTATTAAATGTCAATAGCATATATTATCAACATATTTTAAATTTGGAATTTATAGTAATGCAGTAAACATCTTTAGTTTATGGGCTTGATTTATAAATTTTTGGACAGAGTAAAACAACTATGAAATCTTTTCCATCCTTACAGTAAAAATTTAATTTTACTGTGAGCTGTAAGTCCATTGTAATGTATCAAAATGCATAATGCCCATCTTAAATTCACACATAGGAGACGGTACCAAGGCTTATGACCACACAAATAAGTGCTGGGAATCTTACCCTTTAATGAACTCCCAATGAAATGTTTGGTGTACTACAACTGAAACAGATCCAAGGAAGCTCCAACTCCATGAATTTCAACCAATACATGGAACTGCAAAAAAGGAAATCACTCTTGCTGTCTAAATGATCTTCATTTTTTCAAATGTATTGGATCAGAACTTAGCATAAAGAGAAATACATAAAATTATCAGTTCCCCTTCAGTTCAACTTGTACATTTAAAAAATTGGGAGAACACTGAACTTTTCAAGAGTAATTTAAAATTAGTCATATTGCCACTTTTAAAGATGGCTAGCTAAATAGAGGCACCAAGCACTCGCTTCCTACTTCGTACAGAACCAATGCAGTAAGTGTATAGCTACATTTTGATGTGACTGATTGTCTTGGCTACTTTTCTTTAGCTGCTGAGACAAAATATTCGATGCCCAAAATTAAGGAAAGAAAGGTTTATTTAGTCCACATTTGTGGAGGTTTCAGTCTGTAATCAGCTGGTTCTAAGGTAGGGCGGCAAGGTGAGGGATGACAGTTCAAGGTAGCAGAAGACAGCAAAAGTAACAGGAGCATAAGTGGGAAGAGCAAGCCTTTTTTCCTCCCTTATATTGTATGCAGGCTATCTGCCCTTAAGTGGGTGTAACACACCATCTCTGTGCCCTCCTTTTGCACAGATTCAAGATGTTTGCCAAATGAGGCCCCTGTCTCCCTGCAGAATTACTTAGTAAGCTTTTAAACTTATTGACACTATGTCTCAACCTGGAACCCCACTGGAACAAGGCTATAAAGTGACACTTTGTATTATTATTTATAAATCATGACTCCCTATTTTCCACTGCATGCAGGGAGATACCCAATGTCTCATTGACATTGGATTTGATACGTAATTCCTTTGCACCAATGAAATGCTAGTAAACAAGACACAATCAGATGCTTTGTATGTCTTGTGGGGTTTGATGAACTGATAATCTACCATGGAAAGAATATGCCTTCAGCTAGTGCCTACTCTTTCAGCTGACCTTCACAATGAGATGCATGAAACATTCCATATGTCTCAAGACCTGCTGCTGCAAGAAGAGAGACATGTATTTTCAACAGTATCTCAAATAACAGACAAGAATTTATAATCCGGAAATTAGCTTTGGCCAATCTGTATGCATACAGTCAATCTGAAGACTTGTCAACTTTCTAAGGTCTTGAATTTAGGGATAGTTTTATTGTAGCATTATTAAAACTACAATTAAATAAAAAACAATACATTTCAACAATCCGTCCATTAAACTTTTTAAAAAATGAAAGTAAAATCCTATAGGAAGATTTCTATTTGCCAGAAAATAAGGTAGTCATACATTTTCCTCTTTTTACTGCTAAATACAACTAAAGACCCAGGCATAACAGGAAACAATTATGTATAAATAGAGTTCTACAGTGAGAACAAATAGAATATGCATATTAGAGAGGAAGTATTAGATTTGTTCACTTTATCACAGAGGCTCAAAAGTTCCACTATGGATATATGCAAGCTGGAGAAACAAGGAAGCCAGTAAAATTAGCAGTAAACAAAGAAAGCAGAAGCCCAAGAACAGAAAAATGAGCACTGCAACCTAAATCTAAGACCAAAAACCTGAAAGTTCTGAGCGCAGCTGGTGTAAACCCCATAGTCTGAAGGTCAATGAACCTGGAGACTGAAATTCAAGGACAGAAGCTGCAAAATCATACCATCTCTGGAAGGAAGAGTTACACAGAGTGAGAGGAATGGAGGGAAAAGTGATAGGGGAAAGATGAGAGGAAGATAAAGGAGAAAAGAAAAAGAGATGGAAAAGACAGTAAAATGAAACACAAAACAAAGGACTTTTCTCTTTGTAAAAGGTTCAGGAGAGAGGCAGAGTATAAAAACATGACACTTTTGTGTAACAATAACACTATTCAGCCAAACAACCCAGAAAATCTGTGACACTAGCCCTCTCTGTGTCACCAAAGGCTGAGAGAAAAGCAAGTGCTTACACTCTTGCCAGGCTCCAGCAAGGTATATGAATGTTGCCAAAAGCTTGGTATTAGAAAAGAGAGGAAGGATCCAGAATACTCATCCTTGTTAGGCAATGAGTCTTCCCCTTTCTGAGTGACTGGAATGACCACACTGGGAAAGTTACCCTAAATCCCTCTGTCTCCAGTAGGGTGTCAGTGGAGGCTGTGGGAGAGCAGTAACAAGGCACTCCCAGCCTTCTCGGTCAGGAAGGTTTCAGTGGGTGCTCAAAAGGGAACTAGGACTCCCATGCTTATCAGTTGTAGAAAACAGTCCCTGTTTTTCAGAAGTTAATGAAGATGAAGTGGAATTTTCCCCTCAAGTGGCATATGAGGCAGGGTCCTTTTCACTGTTCACTGGAGCAGTGACAAAGGCAGCAAGATAAAACACAAAGTTTAAGTAAAATCCAAGGTCTTATTGATAATATAGGGGAATGAAACTCCCAACCTACTATATGTCTGGTACGAGTTCGTGTTCTCTAAGATCAAAGAATGAATTTTAGGAACAACAGAGGTTAAGAGCAGAATATATTTATTGAGAGAAAGAAAGCTTCTGTCTGAGAGGCAGAGGGGGTCCCGAGTGGGTTGCCAAAGACTGTCTTTTCTAGGGACTTTTATTGAGTAAAACCACGAGATGAGACTGGTCCAAGGTAGGGAAAGCCTGGGAATTCACAAGGTGGGCATAAGGTGGGACAGAACTATGGTAAACCAGTAAGATTAATTGCTCAATTAAAATTGATTAAATTGTGGACAAACGAGGAAGCCAGTCATGTACCAAGCAGGCATGCTTAAAGAGCAGTGACTCTTCCCATAGTGGGTTTAGATGGTGACTCCTGGCTTTCTCAGGGTAATAGAGACCTATTTAGAATATCAACCCTTAGGATGTGGGTGCATTTGTTTGATTGTTTGTCTTGAGGCTGGCCCAAAGCAGGAGGTGTCTGTCTCTCCCACAGTTGCAAGGTATCTGGGCTTCTGCATTGGCTCCTTGGAGAATCTAGCCCTGTCTGACTGCCTATAATATTTTTAACTAACTCAGTTGCATTAGGATACCCAAAATGTCCAAATTTCTATCAGAAATCATTTATCATACTAAGAATCATATCAAACACAATGAATAAAAAACAATAGATGAAAGCCAAGAGCCTAGCAAAGGAGATATTAGAATTATAAGTTTATAAATGACTGGCCATATTGATCCACTGAAAATGCCTCTGACAAATGAAGAAGTCGAACAATTCTTAGATGAATGGAAAAAAATTAAAGAATATGTTGACTGAAAGTATCTATAATGGAAGTTCTCTAAAAAGAAAAGATTCTGTGAAAAAGAAAAATTAGAACTTCAGGAAGAAAGAACATAATATACCCAAAAGTGGGTAAGTATAACAGACTTTCCTTCAAAATCGTGACATGGTTGGAGCAAAATTTATGATACTTTCTGATGTGGCTCTACATGTATATAGATATGATAATATTATGAATTATGAAGGATAAAGGAGAATAAAAGAAGGTAAAACTTTGTACTTATACAAAGTTGCTGTATTAGGTTGCCTAGTGAGACAAAATCAATAGAATGTTTAGGAAGAAATAAATTAAGGGGACTTATTAGGGACACTGACTGACATGATTATGATAGCTAAGAAGCCACAAGTTGAGTTTTAAGTAACTGCTGGGGATTCTGCAACCAGCTAACCAATTAAGCTGTGATTAGTTAAGATATCTGTACACCTTACTTCCATTTGCTATATAGTATGCCATCAGATCACATTTGGTGATTGTTTATCTCTGAACCTGCTCTGTTTCTGGGAATTTCCTTATTTATGAATCAAAACATGAACGTTCTTTCAATCTGTATTTCTTTATGCAAATAAACTATTAACTTTAAGTGGTCTAAGGACTTTTCCTTTTTACATACTATCCCATTAGACTGTATATTATGTGTACATAATACATAGACCAGCCACTAAAAAAATACAAAGAGATGCAATAAAAATATTATAGATAAATTAAAATGAATTTCTGAAAGATGTGCAAGTTAAGGACAGGGGAAAAGGAAAAAGAGAATACTGGGAAACAGAAAAAACAATAAAAACTAAACAAGTACTTGGGCTAACATATGAATTGAATATAAATTACTTAAATATACCAATTAAAAGACAGCTTTTGGCAGTAAACAATGCCAATGATTCACATACAAAAAATATTCAAGTGTATGCTAACCATAAAATATTCACTTCACTTCAAATGTGATGATGTGGACAAACTGATAGTAAAGAGAGGGAAATACAGACCGTGTAAACATCAATTGAGAGAAACTAGTAATGGGTGTATTAATAACATAGAAAGGAGATTTCAGGAAAAATAATGTTACCAGAAAGAGACATGAACATTATTGACAGAAGAGTCAGTCCACCAAAAAGCACAACAATCTTAAATGTGTATGCATCAAACAACAGAATTCTAAAGTATATGAATCAAAGCTGATAGACCTAAAGGAGAAACAGAAAGTTCACAACTATAGTTGGAAACTTTAACACATCCCTCTCTCAGCAATTGATAGACTACCTAAACAGAGTACCAGACAGGATATGGAAGAACTCATTATGATAATCAACCTTGACATTTATAGAACACTCCACTGAATAAACAACAGAATACACATTTTTTCAAGGATTCATGGATGTATACTAACATTTCTGTAACATTCTAAATCCTAGATCATAAAACAAACTTCAAAATATTTTCAAAATCTAAATCATATGACGTGTTTTCAAATAAAAAATTATCCAATTAGAAACCAGTAGCATATGTATGGAAGCAAAATAATTTCATGGCAGAAATAAGAGAATAGAAAAGTAGTTACTAGAGGCTGGGAAAGATAAGGGAAGAGGATACAGAGATAGGTTATTTACCTGATACAAAAGTATACCTGATATGGGAAGAATGTGTTCTAGTGTTCTATAGCAAGTAAGGTGACTATAGTTAACAACAATTTATTGTACATTTCAAAATACCTAGATGAGAGAATTTTGAATCTTCCCAATACCAAAAAACTGATAAATGTTTGAGGTGATAGATACGCCATTTACCAATTTGATCATTACACATTGTATACATGTATTAAAATCCCATATTGTATGTTATAGCATTAAGTCTAAAATGTCCCCTGAAGGCTTATAATTTCAAGACTTTCTCCCAGTATTGGCAACAGTGCTCAAAGGTGATGTTTTAGGAAGGTTATTGAATTATGAGGTCTCTGACTTTGCTTATGGATTAATAACTTCATAGGCTACTAGCAGGTGATGGAACCTTCAGAGATGCGATCTAGTTGAAGGGAGTGGGTCATGGGGGAGTGCCCTTGCAAAGTATATCAGGTCCCTAGCCCCTCCTTCACTGGCTCTCACTTTATTTCCTGAAAATTATGAAGTGAGATGTGTGCCCTACACCCTTCTCTCCAGGATGTTCTGCCGGGCCACAGGCCCACAATGGTGGGACTAAGTATCCATGGACTGAAGCTCCTGATAACATGATCCAACACAAATCCTTCCTACTTTAAATTGATTTCTCAGGTATTTTGTTACAGCAATGGAAAATTTAATATTACACTGCATCCTATAAATGTGAGCATTCATGCCAAATTTTTATAAAATTTAAAGGAATTAGTAACAAAAGACAGCAGAAAAACATCCATCAGAAACTGAACAACGTAATAGTAAATAAATTAATGAGTCAAAGAATAAGCCTCACAAAAAATGAAAAATTATACTGAACTGAAAGACAATGAAACAACAAACTAATAGCAGTCCAGGGTTGAGAAAGGTTGGGGACTGATAGGAAATGAGTGTGGCTATATAAGGGTAACATAGAGCTATTGGTACCATCTGCATTTTGACTACAACAGTCTCAATATCTTGGTTGCAGATAGTGTACTGTATTTTGCAATATATTACCTTACAGATTAAGGATATTGAGAGTTTCTGTATTATTTCTTCTGAATTATCTGAGGTTGTAATAATAGTTTAATAATAATAGTTTACTACTGTAACTCAAAATAGCATCTGTTTAGTCCCACTGTAGACTACAATCAGAGAAGAATTAGAAAAGGAGAGGAAGAGACAGAGGGACAGAATGTGAAAAAGAGAGACTGTGTGTCTAACATTGTATTACACACTGAAAAATCTGGTAGCAAAGTCAGAATTCCCAGATTTATGTGTATATACACACACAATCACAACAATAAATAAACATATATATTCATTTAAAATGTACATACAATTATTTTTAATCAGGAGTGCTTTTTTCTCAAATACGTGTTATTAGCGTACTTTTGTAATTATATTACAATTTTTTTAAAAAATCAAGCACTCTGCAGTGATGTTTAAAAGTTGGGACCAAGTCAATGACCTTGAGGATAAATAAATATTAGGACTTCACCTTGCTGAGGAGATTGAAGTCATTACAAGGAGCATTAACATTAGCCTTTTAGCTGCCACATTGGTCACCATGTATGATAGCTGACATGATGGGATCCCAGAATCATTACTGCTCAGGACCATTAGGTACTATGCTGGTAGGGAATTTTGTGCAAAAGACCAAGAAAGATAGATGGAGATGTAGAAAATTGAATGATAAAATTAATAGACATTTACACTACCTATTCTGAAACTGTTATTTAATCTTTAAAATGTCTATTTTATTTTATGAAATACAAATATAAGTAAGCCCATTAATTTACAGAAATATGTGAAATGTTATATAATCACTTGGGTACCCTCTATCATTTTACTTGAACAATTAAGTCTTGAAAAAAAAGATTGCTCTTGTTAATTGTTTTGATGTAAACTTGTTTAGAGATAATACGTAAATTCAGGACACAGAGAAATTACATGAATTCTATAAAGCAAGAAATAAAAAATGAGATGACAAAACAACATATCGATATAAAAAAGATTACAGAGTAAAATAAACAGAAATTAAGTGTGAAACCCCTTTATTCAAATGTTAGTAACAATTCAATAAACTAAAATAATAAAATGAAACAAAATAAATGTTTAAAACCTCCCTTGATTTTACAGGAGAAGGCTTAAGAGAGCTGGTAGTGAAACTCAGTGCTGTTGGTTGATGGAGGGAGAACAGGAGATTGAAGTGGTGGAGAGGTCACTGAGGACAGAGGAGAGTAAGAGACATATGCGTAACTGAGTAACTGAAAATATGAGAAACACAGAACTTCACTCACACATTTACATTGCCTGCCAGAGCCCAGGAGAGTTGGAATCTTCCATCCACATCTAGTCCAAAGCATTTCACTGCCCCACAGGGCAGTAATTATGTATTTTTCACCTTTAATGGTCAGAATCCGGCATCAGTTATCAATGCTTTCTAGTTATTTTGACTCTATCCCTGTAAGGATTCTCCATTGTGTCTTCCAACCTCATGATCACATTGCTTTCTTCCCCAAACTCAGAGTTTATTCATTCTTTGTAAGACTTACATCATTCGCAGTCAGCCTATATTAAACTTTTGCTAGTTTTAAGTCATATAATTTAAGTACCAGCAAACAGATTATGAAAGACTTTGGAGGGGTGCTTATCTGGACCTTCTGGATATTTTGGGGATGGTATCACGTAGGCCCATACAATTTACCTATCCCTTCCACCCCTGAAGCTATATTAGCTGGAAGACTGATGAAGTCAGTGAAGTTTGTCTAACATATGCCTTCTTCATTCTATTAATCTCTTATACTTCAAATCTTCCCCTTTATTTCTAGGTACCTAGCGCACTCTGCCTGACTCCACTCTGCCTCACCCACAGTCCCTCCACTGTGGCGCTCCAACCAAATTTACTTTGTCTTCTTGGAATAGTTCATGCTCTAAATTGGTTCTCCTACTCTCACCTCACACTCATGTCACTAGGGCTTCTGTGACCTGCTGTGATTGTCAGGAAGAAAAACTAACAAAATGCCTTTTATTCAAATAAAAATGGCAATTACTTCCAATCGTTAATTTGAACTATGAAATTCTAGGCTTTGGGAGACAGTTTTGCTTCCAGTGAAGGAGTGAATAAACAGGTTGGCAAGATCTTTCCTCGGCATGAGTAACTTCACGAGTGTTTTTTTTTCTACTTTGTTAAGTGATGTCTGCAATCATAATTTTGTTCTGCATTTTGTTTTAGTATAGGAACATGGTATTGTAACAGATTCAAGCTTTTTACCTGTTCTTATGGTGCAAAAGGAAATGAACAATAGGCTTGATAAAAGAAGAACCAAAAGTTGGAGATGCAAATGGTCCTCAGAAATGCCTGTATGGATCTCTTGCTCTAATAATAAATTCACTGCATGTTAACATTAGAAATTTTGGAAAATACAGACAGGTATAACATATATTTATTCACCTTAAATCCCACCAGCCACTGTTAATATTTTGGTATGTTTGCTTCTACTCTTCCTTATTCTGAAGGTGCCAGTTCCTAAAATATTTTCTTCTCTCCCAGACTTCCAGGTGATATGGGTTGTTCCAGGCACCTAAAGCATTGATAAGCTCTGGTGAATTGCTTCTCTCTTAACATAATTTGGGTAAACTTTCTCCAAAATTCAAATAAGAGAAGAGTTCAGGAAAAGATAACTATGTACATAAGGCAAATGAAATATATTCTCGACAACCAAGCAGCCAATAGTCACATGGATTATGAATTACTTTGATAATGCCCTTTGAAAATTAACCAGTGCATGCATGAAAAATCACACTCTACCACATATACATATGTGTGTATATATATATATGATAAAATTAAATAAATTAAAAATGAGTCAAATCCACAGGAATATAGTCATCTCCCACTTAACAATGGAGACATATTCTGAAACATACATTGCTAGTAATTAGTCCATTGTGGAACTTGTGGGACCATGATAGCATAATTTAGATGGCATAGGTCAACTTGACTAAGTGTCATTTATTGTCATTATCAAGTATGCACTATACATAATTGCTTTGCTATTTTTTATAATACAGGAATTGAAGTAGGTATATTTGCATCAGCATTGTTACAAACACATGAATAATGCCTTGTGCTATAATGTTACCATGGTTGTGATGGCACAAAGTGATAGGAATTTTTCAAGTCTACTATGTGCTTTTTTTTTTTTTTGAGATAGGGCTCCTTTCTATATCGTACACCTGCCCCTGAACTCACTATGTAGCCCAGGAGGGCCTTAAACTTTTGGCAATCCTCCTGCTTCAGCCTCCTGAGTGCTGGGATTAGAGGCATGAGCCACCATGCCCAGCTCAGCTCCACCATGTTACAGGACCACTATCATATATGTGACCCATTATTGACCAAAGCATCATTATGTAGGGCATAACTGTATACAAATAGGGTACTTTGACAACTAATGATCTGGAGACAATGATTACATGTCATGTTCATTTATTTTTAATTTTAATTTTGAAATTGGCAGAAATGCAGAATTTCACAAAAATGAAGGGGGAAAGTGAAATATCCTTTGAGAATGATTGTTTTTACATATGGTTAACCTAAGTTTGTCCAGGATACAAAAAAATTCTAAGCAATTGCATTGGCTTGTCTCAATATTCATACTTCTTTCTCCCAGTAATCAAGTATTCCCTAGGTTATGCTCTGGTGTTAAAACAGAATAATTTCCAAATACTCGTAGGTCACTGTCATCGTACCAAAGTTATGCTTTAAACATGTCACTTCCCTTGGATCCTCTAGGAAAGTTGAGATGTAGGGATCTGGGGAGTGTTGTGGTTTGAGTGTGAGTCCCTTCCAAAACTTATGCTGAAATTTAATTGCAATTGTAATAGTAATGAGGTGGGACATTTAAGAGATGATTAGGTGGTGAAGGTTCTACCCTCTTGTGTGGACACTGGGCCTTTAGAAAGGCACTTTAAGGAGTTTCTCACTTTTTGCTTTTCTGTCAGGTAACAGTATTCCTCACCTATAGAGGTTGCAATAGTCAAGGTATTATCCTGGAATTAACATTGGATTACATGATCTTTTTATCCATAGATGGTAGAAATGAAACCAGGACAAATGTCCCAAGTACACACATTCTTGCATAGGCAAAGTTTTATTGAGGAGGTGAAGGGGTTTGGCCAAATTGGTATTCCAGCTAAAAGGAGTCAGCAATAGTTGACAGACACTAAGCTGTCACTTGCAGAAGAGAAAGAAATAGTTTTTTTAAACTGATTTTATAGAGTAGGCTAAAGTCCAGTAATTCCTATTAACTAAAGACTGGTTCCAAAAGGTGTTATTTCTTCTGATGGAATTGTACCATTGAGTGGTAGTTAATTAATCCTAGATACTGTTAAATATTCATGAATGTGGTACAATAATCCTGCCCCAAACATCTTGGCCTTATGGATTTGGATGCTATAATAAGAACAAGGGACAATAGGTGCTTTTGTAGTTTCTGAAGAAGCAGGATGGTGGTGACAAAAAAGAGATGAAAAAGAGAAAAACAGAAAAGTACCAAATCCCATGGGCAGTAGGCCACATTAACTATGTGTTATAGTCTTGGACTAAACATTTTAAATGATCAACATGTTTTTTATGCAGAGTTGAGTAGAATATAATCCAGGAGTTAAGACAGCAAAGGAGACAGACACAATGTGATAAAAGAGATGCCAAGTCTTATAACCTATTTTATTCACACATCAGTTTTCTGCAAGCTCATGTGAAAGGTCAATGTTTTCAGCAAAAGTGGCCTTCAGTGGCCATTACTGGGAAGTAATGTAGACAACTGTTATCATAACTCACCCAGAACTGTTATCCACAGCAACGCTGGTGGGAAGCTAATAAAGTATTGCCCAGCCATGTGTTCTCCAAAATTAGTCATTTTTAAATTGACTAAAGAGCACGTGAGGCTAGAGGGCTTATTTAGGCTTTTTCTTAGTAACACTTCTGCATTTTATCAAAATATTCTGCTTCTGTGTTTTATCCAAGTCTCTTGAAACATGTCATACTACAAAAAATTAACAGTTTACTATGCTGGGGTCCTTATTTTGTCATCCAAATCTTCTACCACACCACTTCCTCATCATAGTGGTCCCTTACTATCTGAGAACCAGAGACTGGACCATCACTAGACATGAAAGCCAGTGATCTTGGACTCCCCATCTTCCAGAACTGTGAGAAAAAAAATTCTATTCTTTATAAATTACCCAATCTTTTTATTCTGATATAACATCACAAGTCAGACTGAGACAGGAAAATATGTTGTCTTCATGAAGAAAATGTCCAGCAATATATTCCTAGCTCTGTTGGCAAAGAATTAACAGAAGTCATCAAGAACCTAAAAGTTTTGTGTCCTGTATCATCAAGAGGTATTTTTAAATAAAGTTTTTTTCTTTTTAAAACCATATCTTATGAAAACAAATTGATGACATTTTCATCAAATTTTGAGGCTGTAGCCGGGCGTGGTGGCGCACGCCTTTAATCCCAGCACTCGGGAGGCTGAGGTAGGCGGAGCGTTGTGGGTTCGAGGCCGGCTTGGGCTACAACGCGAGCGCAAGGCCGGTCTGCACTACATAGTGCGACCCTGCCTCGAAAAACCAGGGCCGGGAGTTTGGCTCAGTGCCTTAAGCGCCTGCCCTGACAGGTGCGAGGTTGTGAGTTCAATCCCTGGTGCCGCAAAAAACAAAAAAAAAAACAAAAATTTTTGAGGCTGTGTTTAGTATGGTCTAAATTAAAATATTGCCTAAATAATTGAAAAAAATTACATGTAAGAGGTTGAAAGAGCAGAATTTCAAATATTTCAATTAGTTGTATTTGTTATATGTTTTAAATTGCTTTAAGTTTTGAATAAGTATAGATTACCATGTTTGTTAGTTTTCAGGAATGATTGATTTCAAAATTCATTTCAGTCACAGTCACTAGAAATTTTACCAGAAAAAAAGAAGCTCAAAATGAACCAATTTTAGCACTACATCATCAAAAGCCTATAAAACAAAACAGAATTCTGAGTCAAATGTCTTCTGAAATGAGTAGCCTCTAGAGGACAATCAAAAGGAGAATGATCTTTTGAGGACAACTGAGGCCTGTGCACATTGGGAGGAGTGGCCGACCCCAAGTGACAGGCACGTTTTTGGGCAACCGCATTGAGGCCTGACCAGTTCATGTGACTATAAATCAGGACAGGCTTGTCACAAGCAGTTAAAAGTCAAGTCTGAGGGAAATTTGGTTGCCTATCAGCAGAGGTAGGACACACATACTAAGATGCCATCAATGGAGAAAACAAACGTGTTACCAAATGTGATTCTCAAGCCATGAGATGTGATATCAGCTCAATATCTGAAATTTGTCTTTATTGATAAATACTGAAACTATGAGATGATTGTGCAGGTTACTTACCACAGTTTCTCAGAACTGATAGAATGAATTCAGTCAGAATGACTGGTTATCAACAGTACAAAAAGTGCCCCTACCAATAAAAACTTACTGTTGAACAAAAAAACAAAAATATAAAAAGTAGGGTGCAATTAAAGGAAAGCAGTGTCTGGTCCTTCAGTTTGGCAAGCTCATCCCCATCCTGCGTCTAGTTCTCATTTTTTTCTTTTCTCTAAGTTA
Source organism: Dasyprocta punctata (assembly GCA_004363535.1). Lineage (NCBI taxonomy): Eukaryota > Metazoa > Chordata > Mammalia > Rodentia > Dasyproctidae > Dasyprocta > Dasyprocta punctata. The sequence continues at coordinate 66,690 of RJWM01001824.1, read as the reverse complement.
TGATTTCTTTGCTTGCAGTCAAAAGAATATAGACTGTATCTCTATGGATGCAGACACTGTGTCTAATTTCACCCACTAATAAATTCTCTGAGCCATGCCTGCTTCTGCTTAATTTTTGGTAGGCATTCAACTGTTTGATGAATGATGACCCTGTATAGGTAAGAACTTCCCAAGTGCTAAAAACACTTCTTGTCTTTGTAATTTAAAGAGTAATTCACATTTTAAGTCTAATGTGATAATTTTTATTAAACGCCTGAAATGATATGATAGAGGTGAGCATATTAATATGAAAAGTTGGATTTAGACAAGAAAAAATTAAGACAAAAATCATGGTTGTGACTTCTACTAAATGTTGTTCTACCTTGTAGAAGCAAAGTAAATTCACGCTCATTTCTTACTTATTCTTTTTAATGAGTGACATTTAAACATTTTGTCTCAACCTACCTGTGAACATTATTGGATCATCTGCAAGTATTATTTTATTTTTTCATACTTATCAGCTCATTAATATTTATTGCTACTTTTTAATTTTTTTAGTAATACAACAATGATTCCTAAACTAGGTATGTCCCCTTTGAGCATCTGTGTAGATTTTCTAAAAGCTTTGCAGAAATTAAAAGATTTAATAAAGATCATTTTTTCATAGTCTAATCCTCTACTTTTTGATTTTCCTGTGACTAAGCCTGTAATCAAAGCTTCAATTTGGTTTTCCTTTCTCACTTCCCCATCTCACAACTAAATATGTCATAAAATAAAAGGTCTTATTTCACTTATCTTGACTCATCCAAGTGCCTGAAACCTTCTTTAATTCAATATAAGCTTTTGAAGGGCATTTGTCTTTGCTTTCCTTGCACATTTTTCTATTCTGAACAAAGTGAAGATGAGAAATGGAATACTTTCCTGTGCTGCAATATTCTGAATCAGATGTATTTGTATAATTAGTGATGAGTAGTGAGAATTTTCTTTTAAAGATGTGTATCTTCTTCTATCTCCCTTACTCTTGTTAGAGAAATTACTGAGCCTGAGAAAAATCTTGAGAAAATAACAAAATGGTTAGTAGTAAACATTAAAAACTCTTACGTAAATTTTCTAGGTAAGAAACCCAGGGGAAAGCTCTATTACACTTTGTGTCCTACAAAGGTCATATTGGAATGCAACAGTGTTGAGAAGTTGAATCTTTTAAAAGGTGACTAAATATGATGGCTCTGCCTTCAAGAGTAACTTAATGCCATTGTTGTGGTAGTGGGTTCCTCACACAAGGATGAACTCTTTCCTTTGTCTTTTCTTCATCATCTATTATTCTTCTACTTTCTGCCATGGGTGATGCAAAAAGAAAGGCCCTAGTCAGACTGAGGCCTCTCAGTAGCAGACTTCTCGGAATCCAGAGTTGTAATTTTTCTTTTTTTTAATTACGCAGTCTCAGACATTCTGTTACAACAGCGTAAACCAGACTAAGATCAGCTGTGTCCTATCTGTCTGTCTATCTATCTGTCACAGAATTGCAAGAGTAAGTATTTTTAAAAAATGCATGTACCTATTGCCTTCCTCATTTGCTCTGAATAATTTAGTCCAACAGTTGGGCAGATGGGCCAAGGATGTAGCTCAGTGGCACAAGCACATTCCTGGCAAGTGCAAGGTCCTGAGTTCAAATCCTAGTACAAAAAATCAAAAAACAAAAAACAAAAAACAAAAAAAACCAAAACCACCATCAGGCAGGTATGGTGGAGAAAAATAGTACAAAGAGGGCAAGTAGAAAGGTGAACCAAACATGAGGGGTGGGAACCTGAAGAGTGTGAAGAAGTCATGTGCATGCTGGCTCTGTGCCAAACAGAACTCGAGAGGTGGAGCGACTAGAAGTGGGATAATGGAAGTAAGGGAAGGCTGCTACATATATGGGATTGATCAAGTAGGTAAATATGTTGATGACAACAGAACTCAAATTTCTCACTGTCAGAGGAGAGAGGCACACATGGTCATGTATGTATATACACACACTGAAAAGTGTACTTCTAACTAAACTTAACTTTTTGGTTATATATTAATATCTATAATATATTTAAGTTGTTTTATTCAATAATTTGCCAATAATAATTCTAATAATATCTTCATCTAGATAAAAAGATGACAGATCCTTTGGTCACAGAAAACATAAAAATTAATTTCAATTTATATACATATCTTTATTGCAGAAAGATATGAAATGGTATCAATAAAAGACCTTCAAGCATAAAAATATATTATGTTAGGATAAAATTTTATGGAAGAAATGGAATGGAAATATGAGTTCAAGGAGAAAAATGAAATTATGTAAAATTTCTGGATGTTAAAGAAGAGCTAATTCATGTACTTTTAAAACTGATGATGGTGGGAATAAAGTTGCTATAGATTACATTAGATAGATACATCAATATTACAATTTTTTATCAAATGTTAGATATGCCAGTTATCACAATTTTTGAAAATACTAGAATTTATGATAAAAAATCATTTTCGACTTTAAAATTTGCAGGAGAATAAATTGGTTTTTAAAAAAATGTTAGGAGACATTTAAAACAACCCCTAAATATAAATACTTTATCCATCTTTACAGCAAGAAAAATGAAAGTCAACAAAATTAGTTGATGTTCATAAGAAGATCACGCTCTAATCATTTGAATTTCTTTCTTCATTTCCAATGTTCTCTACTTTCTGTCCAACTCATCTTTCCAAGCGTTGTCCCACTGACCCACAGCAGCATCAATGCCACCACCAGCTGCTTGACTTCAGACTCACAGACACAACTTCCTAAACACTGTCCCTAAACTCCCTCGTCACAATAGAGTACAGCTGTTGGGTATACTTTGTTTCCTGAATTCTTTCCAAACCCCAACATGTCTGCTGTCATAATGCTTCAGGCAGCCAAATTAATGTTTCTTCCTCCAAATTCCCCTTCTTCACCTTCACTGCAACAGGTCCTCCCATAATGGACAGAGTTTAACTCCTACACTAAACTTATTTCCATCACATGCATTATGATTCTGTTTCCTGGTACTGCTATTGTTACCTAAAGTAATTTCAGAGTAATGGAACCTTGGTATTGGAATTCTGGAAATGACTCCCTGATCTGGCTAAATTTTAAAAAATGTGTTTATTGCTAGGAGTATATGGAAGTATCGGTGATCCATGGTATGCAGTGAAAGAACAGTCAATAAATCACCTAGAACCTCCTGAGCATTTCCAAGTGGTTGCTGCTATACAACAATGAAATGGAAATAAGTAAAATCAATGTGTAGATTGATTTGATTATTTGTAAATGCATTAGGGAGCTTAGAGGGAATAAAATAAGATTAGAGCTTTAAATTCCCAGCTTGAGCAATTTGGCAAGGAATGAAAAATAATTTGCAATGGCCCTCAAGGTGGATTTTATCTTCCCTACCTACAGAATTTAGATTTCTAAAACCCAAATCCAAAATTTGATATTGTTAATGAAGCCTAATACAAATTCAAACAAAAACATTTAAATTTCTCTTAAGAACCATATGGCAAAGAGTAAGACTCTGAAATTTGAAAGGAGAGTGCATAAATAAATCGATAAAACTGAGGTTTTTGAACCTCCAAATTCTGTACAATTTACTTCGATAAAGCAACATTTCTTCCTGAGATTAGTTTCCTTTTCTCTAATCTAAAGGCCTTTTTAAAATGTTTGGAGTGCTGCAGATCCTTCTTATAATCTATTTCCACCCTCTTGTCATCTCTCCTATCTATACACAGATCCAGATCTTAGGTGGCTCCAGGGGCTTGGCTATTGAGAATGACTCAAGAAGGCATAAATTGTCCATACACTGAAATAATTGTTATATTTTGCTAAATTCTAAGTGACAGAAACCTGGTAAAAATGTATGGAATTGGATCCTACAAGTACTGGATTAAGTTAAAGAAATCTAAGGTGGGAAGACCATAATTGATTGATTTGGATGCACTAAGCAGAGACTAAGGGTTTGATGTACTAGTTTGAGAAGATGACAGCGGCTTCAGTTACTTGGTTAACTGAAACCTGCACCTAAAGTTGCCTTTTACTGAATGAAAAGTATCAGAATTTCTTTGATACACTGGAAGTAACCTGAACAACATACTTATTCCTTAAAAGGCCACATGGTAAGTATGGTAAGTTTACAGGTCATACAGACTGTGTTACAATTATTTAAATATACCATTCTAGCCGGGCGTGGTGGCGCACGCCTTTAACCCCAGCACTCGGGAGGCTGAGGTAGGCGGAGCGTTGTGGGTTCGAGGCCGGCTTGGGCTACAATGCGAGCGCAAGGCCGGCCTGAGCTACATAGTGCGACCCTGCCTCGAAAAACCAGGGCCGGGAGTTTGGCTCAGTGCCTCAAGCGCCTGCCCTGGCAGGCGCGAGGTTGTGAGTTCAATCCCCGGTGCCGCAAAAAAAAAAAAAATAAATAAAATAAATAAATAAATAAATATACCATTCTAACCTAAAGTAGCCCTAAACAACAAATAAATGAATAAGAGTGGCTATGATAATATTTGAAAATGCCTTACAGGTCAAAGGAAGTACTTGTTTATTTTCAGACTTCTAATTTTAAGAGTTCAGATTACTGAATCAGCAATGCAGAGAAAAATGGTGCAATTGTAATATACACTTTAATATCTGCATAAGTTTTAGAAAATTCCTCAAAGCATTATATTTATGGTAGTCATTGCATGGGGTGTGTGTGTTAGAGGGCTTGAGTTTTGCTGAGATTGGTAGTCAGAATCTAGATAAGGAAGAGATTTCCAGGATGGTGCAGAACTAAATAAAGAAACAAACAAAAAAACAAAAACAAAAACAAAAACAAAACAAAACAAAAAGAGGATGAATTGGTAAGGATGAAGGAATTTTGAGGTCACTGAATAACCAAAAAAAGGAAAAGGAAATTCTGAATTTGTTCTTGTACTTTTCTAGATCAAGAAGCTACTAAAAGAGAGAAGAGGGAAGTGAAGAAAAGACATAGTATATCTAGAAATAAAACTGTTTGAAAAGGCAGAAGGGACACATATTGGCATCTCTCTATTTCTATATGTTCTGATTGGCCATCTGTGATTAAATGATCTTTAAGAAAAGATAGGTGAGAACACTACTTTCCCCTTAATATTTTAATTCATGAAGGAGGTGATGCATGTCAATTTTTAAAAATATTTAAACATTTTGTTGTTGATAATAATTGTATTTTGGAAAAAATTGCTTGCTCATTATTCAGAACAAAATTTGGTGACTATTTGGCATAGGGGACATCAATGGTTTGCTTAAATAAAATATATGACCAGAATTGCTTTGCATTTCAAAGGCAGGAGGTATTTGATGTTTGCACAGGAAAATTTTGGAGGATGAGTGGAACCAGAAAGTCTGAAATCTGCCAGGGAAAAAAGTAAGAAAATATCCTATCACCGTGTGGTCTGAAGGACTGGGGGCCATAACATGCCAAAGATTTTTTTTGATGGTAACTGTAAAAACTGTCAGAATTAAAAAGGACTTACTTTGTCAATGCTTAACTACAAAATAAATAAACCTGAAAAATTATGAAAGATGGGATCTTATGCATGATTGCTTGATAACAAAAACTATGCACAAAAGTCAGAACTACAATTTAATACAAAGGCTGCCACAACTTCACACACACACACAAAATAATCCTGCAAGATCATCTGCCTAGTAACGGTTTAATACTTGACTGAGCTACTTTTGTTATTAATCGTTGCAGCCAAAAGTTAACATTCAAAACGTTTCATGTAATCCTCCTCATTTTGTCTTTGAAAACTTGCCCTTGTCTCAGTCTCTTAATGCTTTCATAGCTTGTTATGGCATAAATACTTTCCATGCAATGGTCTGCTGTCCCAAATAAACCTATGAATCTTTAGAGAATCCTTTTTTATATGTTATTTCAGTCCTTTTCAGAGGACCAGTCCAGTCCAATCCAAAAGAAAATGTTTCAGAGTCCATAAAGCATTCCCTTAGTGAACAGAGGTAGCTAGGGAGGTCAGGGAAAGAAAACGGTTCTCAATAAAAATAATGCTGAGGTAGAACTTCATACTTTGTGTCCTCAGAAATCTGGGTTTAGGGGTTAACTGGGGAATGAAGTACTAGAAAAAGCCAGTGTGAGTCACAAAGAGAAACAGTCTCAAAACTTGGCATGGGAAGTGGGATCAGATAGTGAGAATAAATGAAGATTTAGCACACAATTCTGAATTTATAAACTGGAGAATTCAGAACTTAAGTGTGTATGAGAAACGCCAAACTGGTTAAACAAGAAATGACAAACTCCAATCTTTGTCTTCTACTTGGAAATAACCAAAACCATCTGTTTCACCATTTTTACAACTGCTTCAAAATAATTATATTTAGCTCTTACCTAAAATTGTACTTTATATCATTTTTCCTATGCCAGTTTGCTTAGTCGATGGCATTTTATTTAATAAATTTTTGCCTGTTGTGCCTGTATGTGTCCTGCACCAAACTGTGCTAGGTCAAGCCTTCAAAATGCCTTCAGAGGAGTAAGGAAAAGAAAGTAAACAGAAAATAAGTACAATTGTTTAAACTATCAGGAATAACTGAATAAGAAAATACACTATTTTGAAGTATTTTTCGTCAAATTTGGTGCCTGCCTTTACAATGCCTTATTGTTTATGATGTGCTAAATAAAACAGTAACTCTCAGACTTATGGCAGTTTAAGTATATGTGATTACTGTTATCTCAGCCTGAAAAGGAGTCTTCAATAAAGAGGAAAGTGACATGCTTTACATTTTAATTGGTTGGAAGTAATAGATCAATAAAGTAACCCCCAAGTTGATTGAATTTGTCTGATGAACTCATTTATACTTATGCTTAACTGTGAAAAAAGGAAGTTCAAGGTATTCCATTGTTATATGTCTATTTTTCACAATTAAATTTTCATAAACCTACAAGCAAGGAGGTTTCATATCATTTTTTGCAGCTAGAAAAACTCAGACTAACCCAAGGGCTGAGAAAAGTCAGCCTGCAAAGCAGAAACTCCGTAGCCCATGTGAGGTACTTCAGTTGTGGACAACTAACTGGGCCCAAAAAGTAGAGGCAAGAATAAATGAACAGGTACGGTGAAGGGTTAGGGAAAGGAAGATCTAAGAAAACAAACATGATGTAATGAAAAAGCATCAACTTCACAGCCAGAAATAGAAGCTAAATAAGCACAGGTATCATGAAACTTTGAGCTTTGGTTTTCCCTATATTTAAAAGATAATTCATATTGAGTATCAGAACTATGAAAATCTAAAACATTTGGAGCACTGATGCTGACCTCACAAGTGTAAAACACTACCTCTGACAAATCATGGTCAAAATGTAGGTATACTAAATCTAGTATATAAAGTTACCTTCAGGCTGTGTGTACAAGGTGTATATAAATCCTAAATATGTTATGTGTTTAGACTTGAATTCAATCCCCAAGATATCATATTATGTATGTACAAATATTCTAAAATCTTTTTAAAATATCAAATCTAAAATACATCTTGTCCCAAGTATCTCATTTTCAAAGGATGATCAATGTACAATAATGGCATTACATTCAAGGGTTTGCTTTGAGGGTTAGATGAAACAATGTATATAAAACATACAGACGATCTTCTTTTCTTTTGGCCTTTTTCCTTCATAAATTTGCCTAGTGGTGGTCTCAATTCTAATAGGAAATAGGAAATCAAAGTTGGTTTACAGAACTTGTGGGAAAAAAAGAAAGACACCAGCAGTCATTTTTAATTACAGAGGCTTGTGCTTTGATATGATTCAAAACTCAGTCTATGGTTTTTGTCAGAAGTTGGCAGGCCCTTTCAGACTTGAGCACTCAATTCGAATTTTAGGGCCTTCACAATATTGGGAAAAGAATGCATGGAATTCCATTTTGGCATTTCCCAATGGTACTTTCTAATGTTTCCCAACAACTGACGTCTCTAATTTGTGCTTTCGCCAGCATATCATGTACTTTGCATGAACTCACAAGATTTAAGCCATATGTGTGCATGTTATTTAATTTCTCCACGGCTGCTTCACAAGCTCATGTCCATTGGTGTTTCTCTTTATCCAGATTAATCCCCTTCGCCCTCTTCATTCCAGCTATTTGAAGAAAGTGACACTGCATTCATTTTTATACATTGAATGGACTAAGTACAGTGCCATGAAGTTTGCATCTCACAAAGCTGTTGACTAAAGTAGTAATTCAGAGCAGAACTAGGATGCCAAGTTGAAAAGTAGGTGAAGCAGTCATTTTCCATAGCATGCAGAAAGTCCTGGGTTCAATATCCACCACTGGAGGAGACAGGCAAGGGAAAGACTCACTGAGACTCAGGTGAAGCCAAGTCAGAATTCAAATCCTAATACTACAATAGTGAAAACATAAAAAAAAACAAACAAACAGGGAATTTTGGTGTTCAATTCTCAGAACTAGGTGAAAAAACAAAAACAAAAGCAAAAACAGAAAACAAAGAGTTTGTATTCATCTTTTTTATTGTCATTACAAAATACCTGATGCTAGCTACTTCAAAAAGAAATCTGGTTTATGTATCTCACAGTTTTGGAGATGGGGCAATCCCACTACTTCAGCCTGTAATGATGGCCCTCTTGGCTGCATCATAACTTGGTTGATGGCCTTATAGCAGGAACGTATGAAAAAAGGAGAACTCACATAGCAAGACAAGGGAGCCAGGAACAGATTCAGGGGCCAGCTTTGCTCTTTTACAACAATTAAAAAAAATTAAATTAAAAAAGACTAACTAGGTCCTATGAGAACTAACAGAAGTGTACTAGTAACCTAACCAACTCCAGGCTAATAGGCCCTGCTTCTCAAAGATTCTATCACCACCTGGAACAGCAAGCCTGTAACACAGGAATCCTTGGGAATGAAGCATGTTCAAACCATAGCACCACTCCAACCACCTAGTAAGTAAGGGTCATTGGTGGTGTGAGGCTCTAGAGTATGACTTTGCTTCCATGGTTCACTCTTTGAAGACTCCAATGGATCTGTCTCTCTCTCATTTTTACTTCTATTTTGCTTCTACATTTCTTCCTTTATGTGCATCACCATCAATATTTTCTGAGAGAAAAGGATGATTCAGTCATTTGTCACCTAATACTGAAAATATTTTCATATGTAGACAACCCAAAGTCTTAAGGATCAGCCATGATGATTCCTTTAGGTCTGACTGTTGACTATGGACTAATCAACACATCCAAGGGATACAGCACCATGATGCTGGTGACCAATGCTGAAAGATGGCTGACTCTGAAGGGAACTGGTAGGCAGCTACAATTTTATAGTTGTCATACTTGTTCCATATGAATCTTTGTGGTGAAATTAAGCTAGGTTTGCTAGATTTAGATTTAGTAAATAAAATATAGGACTGTAGTTAAAGTGAAATTCCATATGTATAAGAAATAATATTAGATACACTATTTGGGACATCTCTATATGTGCTAAAATGCTTCGTGCAATCATTAGTATTTACTTTTTCTATCAGGAAAAACAACTTAGATGTAGGAAAATGGAGAAAGGAAAATGGATGGAGGAAAAGGCAGTCACAGAGTGCCTAAAGTTTGGAGGTAGAAGGATTAATTACAAAAGCAGAGTTGGAACAATTTTAGAGGAAACATCCTAAACAAAGCTATGAAATAAGCCGAATGTAGGTGCCCAAGGTTTAAGCTCTAGTGTGTACGAACCTGTCCTTGCCAGGGGACTGTACCATGGAAGCACAGCATGGAGTATTCTCACTGCAGGTGAGACTATCAAGAAGAGTTCTGCTCAAAGTACAACCAAGTCCGTGTTTAGGTGCCAGTACATTAGAAAGATCAAAGGGATGGAAATCAGTATTAAAAGTATTGCAGTAGCTTAAAGGAGTGTGGAGCTGGAAAGGACACAAGAGGTTTGGGAATAGGCCCTGACTAGACTCCTTACCAAGTAGCCACCAGGACAGCCTAGGTAATCTGAGTCTATTTTCTATGAAATACTCCTAAAATTTACACCACAAGTTGGGGGAGGAAAGTAAACATGTATAACATACATGGTGATGCGCATTCATAAAAAACATATTTTAAAAATTTCTCCTTCATTGTTAGTACAACCTGTGGGACTTTTATAACTGCTTTTGGTACTTGGCCAACCTCTTGTTTTACCCCTGGGCGCTTTCTGGACAATGTGCCCCCTCAAACAAAGATCGCAACCCTGGCGTCTGCCACCCTTGCTTCTGCTAAGCGCCTGTGTACACAGTAGGCTCTCAACAAAAGTGTATGCGCGGTCGCGATGTGGGGGACGGAGGGGGTAGGTGTGAAGCCCATGGAGCACCCACTTAGGCTGCCAGCTCCCTGGGCCTCGCCCAAGAGGTCGCCACTTCAGAGCAGCATCGCGGTGCTAACAGGGCCGCACGCGATCCCTCCTCGCCTCGCCCGCCCGCCCGCCCGCCGCAGGCGACAGGCTGAGGAGCCCAAGGGCTCGCTCCCCCTCAGAAGGGAAACCCCCCTCCTTCGGGCCTTCGGGGCTCCTTCTCAGGAACTGCTCGCTCCGTTCTCCCGCTTTGGCTCTCCTTGCTGTCCCGGAACGCAGAGGCGCGGTTTTCCCGAAGCTGCCGAGCGGGCGGGCGGACCGGCGGGCGGGAGGCGGTGCGCGTGGGTGCGCGGCAGGCGGCGCGGGGAGAGGGAGGCGACTTCACTAACTTTTCCACCAAGCCTCCGGGACCCGCGAGACCTTGCAGTCGGCGACGCAGGCAGGCGAGCGTCTCTGGAGAAGCCGTCCCGGGCGGCACAGTCGTCCCCCACGCTGCTCGCAGGAAGACCCTGCGCTGCCCACCCCGGCTTGGCGCTAACCCGACGGCGGGAGACAGTCCTCCGAGATGGGCCCCTTCAGCCTCCCCGGCCTCGCCCTGGCCGCAGCCATGCTGCTCGTCGCCCTGTGCCTGCGCGCCCGGCGCACCAGGTAAGCCCCCGGGCCAGAAGGCCACGCATGCGCCCTGGCCCCGCGGCCGCCAGAGTTGCAGATGGAGAGGGGAGCCCCCTCCGCCGTTTCCAGCGTACACAAACTTGCTCCAAGCCACTGGCGACCTTTGGGAGAGTGTATAACAACAAAGGATTCTCCTGTTTCTTTCCCCTACATACGCATGCATATTAAAGATTTGGGGCCGGGTTTGATTTACTTCTCCAGCGTAGGTTGTAATAATGCCTGGGTTCCCTGTGTGCGTTGTGTGTGACGCCTGGCTTTCGTTTGCACAGGGACGTGTTTGTGCCGTGTTACTGTGAGTTGGTGCTTCATGGCCTACAATTCAAGTAGCATTTCAGGCGGGGAGTTTTCTTACATTTCTTTCAGTTAAAGGAGATGTTTCAGGAAAATGCCTCAAGTGTGTGTCTGAACAGTAACTCTGGGTGCTGCTATGTGGCTCAGTTTACCTGAATACACCTCATCCGGAAAAATGAAATGGTAGTAATTTCCTCATAGAATTTTGTGAGTAGAAAATGAGTTTACAGTGTGTATTTGTGCGTTTGCTTTATTATTTTTAATAAGACGGAAATACTAGTAACTACCAAACCTGGAAGTGTGTCCTTTCATCTGATTTGAAACATGGGAGTAGAAACAGAAAAGTTCAAACAAAATTTTTCACTTTTAATTTACTTTATACTCCCCTCCCCCTTTTTGGTATATGTAGTAATACAATGTTACTATCTATCTATTTGTTTATTTATTTGGATGCCGGGGATTCAACACAAGGCCTACACGCTTATCTACATCTTCACCTTTTTTTTTTAAAGATTATTTTATTTTGAGACAGGGTCTTTTTAAGCCTCTATGATTCACAGGTTGAACTCAAATTTGTGATCCTCCTGCCTCATCACCAAGCAGATAAATTTGGAGAGGTAGGGTAACTAAAATTTTAATATATATGCATATTTACCTACCTACGTATATCAACATATACATCTATATGTGTATGATATAAGTTGTTTCTCCAATTTGTTGTGAAGTGGCACACTTGTATTATACATAAATATCGGGCATTTCTAGAATGCCCATGGATGAATACATAGATAAAAGTAATTTTCTTCCCTCTCTTGTGAGTTTTCAGAGGGCTTTCTGGAATGTGTAGTACCCTTTCCCAGGTTCTCCAGTGACTGTGCTTTTTGCATTGCAACCAAGATAGTTAGGACACTTTAACTTCAGTGTTGCATGATTCTGTGTAAGTTTCACCTCCTCCATTTGGATTTGAGATTCATATTTAAGTGTGTTTTTAAAGAGTTGGTGAACAACAAGGCTGTTTGTTCTGCTCCCACTTTGCATGCTGGGCAGAAACAGACAAACTGACTAGGGTATTCTGGATCATTGAAAATAACTGGAGTGAGAATGTGGAATTTGTTAGGGGTACAACCAAAAAGGCAAAGTGACAAAGCAGGCTCTCTCACTAAGCATTCTGAGAACAAGTTGATCCTCCTCTTTATTATTGAAAGTTATTTTGTGATGGTATTCATGCCATCAATTGCCAATTACATCACACCAGGAAAGATACTATTTAATTCAAGTCTATAGGGCTTCACATAGAAAAGTTTAATGCAATACAATTCAGTACCTAAACCATAACTCCATAACTGTGTCAGTCTATTGTTACCATTTCTGGTGTTTGGATAGTTTACTCTAATGCTCTAGGAAAATACTCTGTCTAATGTCATTTCTAGGGATAAAACCATGGTTAGAAATCCCTAACATAATCTTATAAATGTTTTTATCCTACTACTAACATATTTGAGTACATATGTTAATAAAAATAGGAGAATACACTCTGTTGCAACTTTCATTTTGCATTGTACAATAAATTTGAGATACCTTTTTATATCAGTTTATGAAAATCAAAAATCATTATTTGTATTATTATACAGAGATATACCAATCCCCTAAGACATGGATATCTTTGTGTGCTTGAGAAAATATTTATGCAGGATCATGGAGTTACCAAAGTGTATATGTACTTTATATTTTAACTGATGTTAAAATTCTTTAAGTCTCATTTTATGTTGCTACTAATGATCTATCTCAGTGACTATTTCCTAATATTATGAATCATTTTTATTTTGTTGATCCAATACCTAAATAAAATAAAACATTTTAAAATCCCAATTTCTATGAATTTACTTCTGGGGAAGTTTGGGTATTGTCAAAGGAAAAAAAATGGGCTTTCTTTTCTTCAATTACCTGTTTATTTTTCTCTGTAATTATTTTTCCATTTCATCATTAATGGCTCTTTAATGATTGAGATTTTTATACTCTTTTATAACTGGTGCAGTTATTTTCACTATTGTAATTTGTATTTGCTAAGAGTTTTCAGATATATATATACTTGCTTAGAAAGATCTTTTACATCCCACCGTGCTAAAAATTCCCTTGACTTATTTTAATTTACACATACATCAATTTCATTTTTATTCTCATTCCATTCTTATCCTTTGAACATTTATGTTTGAAAAATTTGTCATGCAGCGTGTTATAGGAATGCTGGGCATTCCAAAGTAAAAATTTCAATGTTGCTGTGTTAGTCAACTTTTTGTCACTGTGACCAAACACCTGAAGCAAGCAAATCAGAGGAGGAAAGATTTATTTTGGCTCAATTTCATGGGTTGCACTCTATTGTTGGCTGGTTCTATTGCTTTGGGCCTGTGGCAAGGAAGAACATCATGACAAGAGAGTATGGCAGAGCAAAGCTACTCAACTTACAGCAGCCAAAACTCAGAGAGAAAAAGCTTCCCAGAGAAAGGAGCAGGAGACATGATATGGGTCTCAAGATTGTATTCCAAGGATCACTCCCTCCAACAAGGCCCCATCTTCTGTTTGCACTGCTTTCCAGTAGTGCCGTCAAAGTATCCTGTAATCAATAAGTTAAACCATGGATGGAGTGAGAGCCCTCATGATCTTAACTGTCTTTGAGAATGCTCACAGATGTTTAGTATGTTTTACGGATTTCCTAGGTCTTTGTCAGCCCAGTCAAGCTCACAATCAAGATTAACCAATCACAGTTACCTATAAAATTGGTAAAATTAAAAAAAATAAGGTAGAACCAGCTCAAAGGTCATTTACTGCCTTTGACTACCTGTTACTGAGTCTACCTCTTTTGGTTGCAGTACTCTGATTTTCCCTGTCCTACTTTCCTCCTTTCATACTCCTCCCTTCCCCTCCCTTTTTCTCCTCTCCCTTCTTTTCCTTTCCTTTCCTTTTCTTTCCTTTCCTTTTTCCCCTCCTCTCCCCTGCCCTCCCCTCCCCTCTCCTCTCCTCTCCTCTCCTCTCCTCTCCTCTCCTCTCCTCTCTTCACCTCTCATTTCTCTCCCTCTCCCCCGCTTCCTTCTTCCCCTCTCCCCTTCTCCCCTCTCTCTGTTTCCCCCTCTCACTTTTTTTCTGTTTGTCTCTGTCTCTGTCTCTTTTTCTTCCCTAGGGTCTTGCCATGTTGTGCATGCTGGTCTGCACTCCTGGGCCCAAGTAATCCTCCTGCCTCAGTCTCCTAAGTAGCTGGGAATAGTTGTATGTAGCCATTCTCAGGACCTTTGATCTCTTTTCATGAAATTCTTTTCCCTCATGGTGAGACACTCAACCACAGAAGTCATTGCATTACCCCTGAGGAGGCATGATAGTGACTTAACCTAGGATCCATGGAAAATGGTTAGAATCAGGATTTTCTAATTGTGTATGAGGGAGAGAGGAATCAACAGTGACTCTTAAATTTGTCTTTTTTGGTGTGTGGTCAGTGTAGAAGGTGAAGCAATTTACTAAGATAGGGAGATATACAGATACAGATATAGATACACAGATATAGATATATAGCAACTAGGAGAAGATTAGAGGGTCATAGGATAAAGACATTTCTACCCACAACCACTCAGGAAAATTCCCAATTTTCTGATCTAATTTTCTATACTTTAATCCTTCTAGAAATTACATATGAGAGTACAAGATGCTCGATATATCACTAATATTTTATATGACCAGTCCATTGATTTTTCCATCTGTTTATCTAAAATCTGGATATTTTTGCTTTCTCATAAAGTGTTGATTTTGTTTTGACTTGAAGGTACATTTCTGGATAATTATCTTGAATTTGTTGAAGCTTTGTTTTACCTTTTATGAAAGTGAGCCTGTGGAAAATGGCAGATATTTACTAAGACTCCCTTTTTGGATAGTGCTTTGCTCTCTTTGTTTGTGTTCACCTAAATTCATAATTTGAAATCCTGTCACAGCAAAGTGATAATCTAAAGAGGTGCCATGTAAGGACATCAAAATATGGCCATCTGTGAAATACGAAGTAGGTATTTACTAGACACTGTATCTACTGTTGCCTTGATCTTGGCCTTTTTAGCTTTCACAACTGTGAGAAATAAATTTTTATTGTCTGTGATATTTTGTTAGAACAGCCCAAATTGTGAGATTCAAACATGAAATTCTGTCTCCACAGTGGTGGACAGCTGCTGAGTCAGCAGCTGAACTCAGCCTTCTGACACATCCCTTCCACCAGGGTCTTTGTACTCTTTTCTGCAAATGCACACTTCCAAGTTTTGCCAAGAATTTGAAGGGTGTTGTTAAGCATATTTTGGGCAGTTGTTATCTCCTTTAAAAAAATTTCTCTCCTTGATTTTCTACCACTTCAGTACCTCAAGTATGTAGCTTTTTACTTGGGGAAATGTCTACTATGGATCCCATTTTCTGTTAGTCTGTTCTTTATGGGTTTCCACCCCTTGATAAACTGATTTTTTTGCCTATTCTCCAGTGAATATGAACTGTTTTTTTTTTAATTTGGTTATCTGGAGAAATTTTATGTTAATTCAACTAATGTCACCATTTCAAGAAAATGAAATTCTATATCAGACATTTGACTGTGTTTATATCTAGGTGATATGCTTCTGTGAATTATTTTTCTATTCTTTTTTATGCATGTAGGTATTGTAAAATTGCCTTCAGTAAACATATTTCTTTTGTTGAAAAGAATAATATACTGAAAGCTTAGAGAAATTCTTCTTTAATGTTTTAAATTTTTATTTCCTTTTAGAATTAACATTGTGGGTAGATGGTAGTATTAGATTTTTTTTTCTTTTTTTTTAGTACTGGATAACCTATGTATTTGTGAGAGTAGAGTGTTGACATCATACACTTTTATTGTTTTGAGATCTGTATGTTTTACCTCAAATAATGTTGGTTTTATGCAATTTGGTATACTGATGTTTGGTGCATATATATAACTGTTATGTATTTGTGAGGGATTGTTTCCTTTAACAGTTTCTGGAGGACACCTTTGTCATTTGTGACTAATTTTGTCCAGAAGTATACTTTATCAAATTCAAATATAGCTTACTTTCAGGTTCTGTTTACATTGAATATTGTTTTCCATCTTTTTTCACTTTCAGTCTGTGTATGTCTTTGCTAATAATGTGTGTTTCTTGTTGGCAATAGAGTTGAGTATTATTTTATTTTAATTTAATCTGATAGTCTATCTTTTAATTGAGGTATTATGAACTTTTGCATTCAGAGTTATTATGGATAGTTATGCACAAATTCCTGTCGCTGTGTTCATTTTGCAATGTTTCTTTTCTAATTCTCAGGGCTTATTTGTCTTCCTCTTCTTTTTATTGGATGCCTTTAAATATCTTCTGCAATGCTGGATTAGTGGTTAGAAATTTTTTTACTCTGCTTATCTTAGAAGACCTTCATTTTGAAGCATAGCTTTGACATTGGAAATGTATTAGCCTTTTGTTGCTGGGCCGCAAAACTATACCCACAGTTTAAGTGAAGAGATATTTAATTTGGCTCAGAGTTTCAGAAGCTTTTAGTCTAGAGTGGACTGGCTTCATGGCAGGAACATCATAGCAGAAGGAAATGGTGTAGCAAAACTGCTGAGTTCGTGCAGTCTGGGAAGCAGAGCAGGGACTCAGTGCCAGAGAGGTAAAAGTGAAGGACCAGACATACATTCCTAAAGCCTTGCCTCCATGGTCCACCCAGACATAGCAAGAAATGTGTTCTACCAGTCCCTCAGGAAGATCCCCAGAAAATCAATTTGACATTGCACATTAACCACCACATAAAACCCTTGTCAACTTCATCCCCACACATATCTCCTTAACCCACACTTAATCTCCAAATAAAGAAAATAGCGACTTCATAATTCTACTTACTATAATACATCTATCTTGCATAAAACTGAAGACACAATAATTCCTCCCCCAAAGTCTGAACAATTCTGCCATTTTTTAAAAAAAAGTCCAGGTCAAAGTCTCTTCTAAGACTCAAAGCAAACTATTAACCAGTAACCTCTGTAAAAACAACAGTAAAAGTAAAAATAGCATCAGATTATATGATTCCAAGGTACAGTGGCACAGGGTAAACATTCTGATTCTAAATGGAAGGAATGGAAGGTAAAAAAGAATTAGATGGAAGGTAGACTAAAAGCTAGCATGTAGCTCCATATCTGCCATCTCAGGCATATGATGATAAAATAAAAATACCAAAGGGCTTGAGAAGTCCCATCCCAATGGCCTTTGAGGTTGCAGCCCACATACCTTCTTTCTTAGACTGGCTTCATTCACAGCCTGCAGAATTCCTTGGCAGATATTCTGTGTTCTTGGTATCTCTGACTTCCCAAAGTTTACACTGCATCTTAAGTTTCTTATAACTTTACACACTGCTTTTACAGGGGCTCATTGTCTGATCTTCAAGACCTGCTTTGAAGTTCAATGCCGCAGTTTTGGCATTCTGCATGTGGGTAAAACCAGCATCACATGAACAATGCTGTGGCCGGCCAGCAGTTCTGTCAATCTCCAGGCCTCCTTGAACAATGGCAGCAGCAGTCTCTTAGTGTCTAGTTGCTGAGCATGGTGAAATGAATCCCAGGGAACCAAGTTAGGTGGGGTCTTGTTATTTTTTGAGATGCTCTCAAGGCATCTTTTTCCTTGGCTTTGTACGAAGTGCTTGCTTTCTTTTTAATGGTACCAATCTCTCTTTTGGTCTAACTTTGAATATGGTACTTTTTGGGCCAAAAATAAAGAAAATAGCAACTTTATAATTCTACTTACTATAATACATCTATCTTGCATAAAACTGTACCTTGGGATCATATAATTTGATGCTATTTTTACTTTTACTGTTGTTTTTACAGAGGCTACTGGTTGATAGTTTGCTTTGAGTCTTAGAAGAGACTTTGACCTGGACTTTGTTTTTAAAAATGGCAGAATTGTTCAGACTTTGGGGGAGGAATTATTGTGTCTTCAGTTTTATGCAAGATAGATGTATGAGTAGTACAATTACCTTAGCTATTTCTTCTTAGCTGTTTTTAATGGTACCATTTCTTATTCAAATTTTTCTGCTCTGCTTTTGGCCCCAATTGATACTACACATCTGTCTAAGAGTACTCATGCCCCAGCCTAAATATTGGACTGCTTTGAAATTTCGTCAGCCAGATTTATTAGTGTACTGACCTTAATCTGAGTATCCTTTGAAGTCTCAGGTCATGGATAAAATGTAGACAAATTTTCTGCCAAGGCATAACACACATGGTCTATTCCACCTCTCACTGGAATCTTTGATCCCAACTGAAACCTCTTAAGCCTAACATTTATTGTGTGCATTCCTCTCAGCATTCTAGTCTTCTGAGCTCCAACCAGAATTACCCCTTAGGCTCTTCTTAAACCATTGTAGGTCTTTTTCTTTCTTTCTTTTTTTTTTTTTTAAACTCATATTGCCCATCCTTCATACACTCTTGCAAACCTGTTTTTAAAGGTCAGGTAAAACTGCAGAACAAACCTTATTTTGTGGTATCATTTTTCAGTATTACTCAGCTTTTCATCATTTTATATCATGACCAACATCCACAACATAAAGATATGGAAAGGGTTAATTTGGCACTTTGTTTCAGAGTCTTTTGGTCCATTTTGGGCTGGCTGTAAGACAGGAATGTCACAGTGGAAGGAGATGATGGGGCAAAGAGGCTTAGTTCATTATGGCCAGGAGGTAAAACAGGGGAACACTGCCAGAGAGAAAGGGGCAGGGACCAGACGTAGACTCTGAGGCATAGGAATCACCCAGACACACCCAGAATGTGTTCCATCCACCTTCCAGGTGAATAACAAGGCCGATTAATTTGACACTCCACCTTAACTGCTACAGGGAGGTTTTTTCTGGTCATACCAACTTGGAGTTCTAAATGCCTCCTCTACCTGGATGTCCATATTTCTCGCAAGAGTAGAGAAATTTTCTGGTATTATTATTTTATGGCAGGGGTGTGGGGTAGTGGGAATCGAGCTCAGAACCTCACATTTGCCAGGCAGGTGCTGTGCTGCTGAGCCGTTTCCCAGGCCCCTCTGTTATTATTTTATTGAATATATTTTCTGTGATTTTAGTCTGAACTATAGCACTTTATTAACACTGAAAATTCATAAAATGTAACTTGCCCCAGAATTCTCAGATATGTGGTACATGAATTGTAATTTTTTATTAATGTCATCAGTCATATATTAAGCCCTGAAATTCTGTATTTGGTTTGATCCTATCAGTGGTGAAATTTTCCATTGAATTTTTCTTGTAGTTTACTGTGTTTTTCATTTTTAGGCTTTTTGTTTGGTTCTTCTTTATGTCTTTGTTGAACTGTTCCTTCATATCTTGCATTGCCTTCCTTCATTCAGCTTTCCTCTTTGAAGTCATTATCATTTTAAAAATCAATCTTGTGTGTTCTTTGACTATAATTCATTTTTTCTTCTTTCAAAAAAAGTAGTAAAAACGATACAGAAATTAAAAATAAGATGAAAGGAAATTAACAATGGTTATATTGCATATTGTTGTCTTCAAAATAGTTGCTCAGGTTACCAGATATAGGCATTCTATATTGAATCAAACAATGTAAACATTAACTAGTATTTTCAATGAACTGATAGAATGAGTAGTACAATTATCTTAGCTATTTCTTCTTAGCTGTTTTTTATCTTAACTACATTTCTTCTTTTTTTCTTTCTTCTTTTCTCCTTTCCCCCATCCCAATTGTTCTTTCCTTTTGAGCAGTTTCTTTCCCTTTCACAACATCTATTGTACTTCCTGGATTATTATTTACTCTTTCAATTTCTTATACTAGGGAGACAGTACAGTGTTTACACTTACAAGACTGATTTATTTCACTTATGAATATGGTTTCTAGTTGCATCCATTTACCTATGAAAGCCTCGAGTTTATCTTTCTTTATAGCTAAGTAGTACTCCATTGTTTAAAAATACCATGTCTTTTTCATGCATTCCTTGGTTGATGGGCACCTGGGCTGTTTCCAAGATTTAGCTATTTCAAATTGTGCTGCTATAAACATGGGTGCACTTGTATTGCTATAGTATGATGCTTTCAATTCTTCTGGAAAAGTACCCAGAAGGGGGATACCTGAGTTGAATAGGACTTCTAATCCTAGTTGTTTGAGGAATCTCTTTGATACTAGATTCACTCACAAGTTTTGAACCCTTGGATGAATCATGTTGCCCTTTTTCATACTTATTTTGTATCTGTGTTGAAATTTGTGTCTCTCTTGGGGTTGTCCACTTCTGTGTTAGTCTTCTTAGTGACTTGCTGCATTGTTTAGTTTTCTTGTTGCTGGGATATATATCTGATACCCTCATTGTAATGGTGTAGTGGTTTACTGGGCTCACAATTGTAAGGGTACAGTCCATGGTAAGCTGACTGCAAGCCAGAAATGCCCTCTTGGAAGGGCATGGCCTAGGTAAGCTGGTGTACCCATGCAAGGAGGAAGCAGAGAGAGAAAGTAGATCTGAAAACAAGTGTGAGTCCTTCCAGGTCACACCTACAGTGACCCATCTCCAGCCAGGCCCAACCTCCTAACAGCATATTCAGCTATAAGCTCATCAAAAGGCTACTCCAAAGCTAGCCTACCCTGCAAAGTGAAGTCACTTTCAGAGTAAATCCCCACACTGGGTTTATAGCTTGCAATGACCATGGATTTCTTCTATAGGTGGAACTGTTGGTCTGTTACTTATCATTGGAGCTTCCAGTCCTCTCCAGCAGTACTTTGTGCTTGAGGAATGCTTTTCTTCACCATCAGGAGCTGTGGTTGGCTTTGCAATATACTTTATTTGTTTCTCTATTTGTTGCTTTTCTGTTTTTCCATAATTTTTAGGTTTCCTATCACTGTTTTCTTGATCCTTTGAGCTCTTCTCATTTTTGTTCTTTGAGACAGTTTTCCAACTGTCTCAATGCCAGGTCATAGAGAAATTGTAAAGTGCTACCCCACTATCTTGACTATCAACTTCCTACTCTTTAACATTGATGTGTTGAATTATTGCTTAGCCCTCATTTCTTGGATCAAAGTGTTACTTGGAAGAAGAAATGATCTTGCCATTTGTGGATGAGGCCATAAGATAAAGTCACAAATGTCAGAATACTTCAGGCAGTGTGGATTTGAAAACTTAAATGATGGTTGGCTTACACAGAAGTTTTCCTTGATACTAACCAGAAACTCTTTTTCTACTAGCTATTGTTTGTAGAAAAAAGTTACATGGATTCCCTTCCCCCTTTCATCCTCCCACATGCATATCCTCATACTCTTAATTGGTCTAATTAATAACAAACAAAACTGAAGTATTGTTAAGGTATATTTTAACTAATGTAAATTCAATGACTTTTTTGAGTTGTAAGATATTAAGTTTACATAGGTAATGAATTATTTTGAAATGTTGATTTGTTGATATCATTGTTCACACAAGTCAGTTATTTCCCTTTTTAATTATAGTCATTTCTCAGTATCTATGGACTATTGGTTTTAAGACCTCTTGGATACTAAATCTGCTCTGCTTAAGTCTCTTTTATAGCATTATGTATTTTCTATATATTCTTTAAATCATCTCTAAATTACTTGTAGTATTTTATACAATATAGTTGTATTGTTTAGATAATACTGAAAAGAAAAAATAGTGTACTGTGCATAATCAGTATTCATGAAGTTTTTCTCTATTTTTAATCAACAGTTGACTGAATTCATAGATACTGATCATAGTTTTGGAGGGCTGACCATATTTAACTACTCCCAGACAAGACCCATGATGCTTTAGATCTATCACATTGTTACTGTTGCCTAGAGAATGAGAACCAGGCTGCCATCATTAATGGATAACTATTTTATTTTTTTCCCTTTCCTCTTAATAAAATACAGGAAAAGGATGTGGACAGATGAGAGCAAAGTCATGTTCTACTGGAGACTCTGCAGAAGTTAACTAGTGCACTGTGCCTTACTTATTAAACTCATAGTTTGATTTGATCTTGCATTCATTTACAATAAATGTCTGACTTGTTTTCTTGGTTTATTTTGCAAATTAAAAAACAAGTTTTCTAAGGAGACTGTTCTTATTATGCAGTAAATAAATGTGATGTCTCTTCAAAACAAACATTTTGCCGTTGCTCTTGTCACTGAAGGTAACCACTTAATGGCTCATGGAATGTTCATCACAGTTAATTGTGTAAAAGGGACAAAAGTGCTCACTTAGGCTTCTTTCATCAGGATACTAGTGCCATTCATGAAGGTTGTGCCCTTGTGATGTAAATTTCCTACCAAAGATCCCATTTCCCAATACCTTCTCCTTGGGGAGTAGGATTTTCACATATGCATTTGTGGGCAGACACACATTCAGGTTATAGCCAGCAATTTGTGTATGTGAAGTCATCCATGGTTCAGTCTTTCTTAACACTGAGGTTGTTTTGGAGAAAGCAGTGTAATGTGAAGAGCATAGCCATGAAGGAAAAATGAACCTGGAAATGAAATTTCACTCTACCCCATATAATGATAGTAAGAGGAGGGTAAGGAAAAATGGAAATGAGCATTGTGTGGTTACTACTGTGACCCAGGTTTCACTTCTTTATCCATAAATTCACAAGTAAGTTTTGAGTTTTTCTATGTATGTAGCAACTCCATGAATCTTCAAAATGATTTTGAAAATAGGACATAATAGTCATTAATTTGGTGAGGAGAACTCTTCTAGCATAGATTTTAGTGGACACCTACAGCAAGCAACCCAGAAGCTGGAGCCAGCTGCAAAGAGAGGGTTTGAGGGATCTAAGGGAAGGGGAGCTGTACTTCACTGGTTTCCCAAGTTTTGACCAGTGGGAGCCATCACTATGGAGGAAGGATTAACAGCATCTTAGAGGAGAATGTTTTTTGCTATATTTGAAGTAAAATCCCTTTAAAACTACTCCAGGTTACTGTTCTGTGAAAGGCAAAGGACAAAATTATAGAAAGCTATTTTGCTGAATGAGCGAAGGTGACAAATGCAATTATATCATGCATTTTTATAGCTAAAATATTCATTTTTATGGCTTTGGCTTTTTAAACAGAATTATTTGGGATGAGTTTTTTTGTCTATAGAAAATTGAAAAGGATTAATTATTTCTATAATTGCTTAGTATAAAATTTAATAGAATTTTTAACAAAAGTGTTGCCATAATAGGATTTAAATTCATTGTCATATTTCTTTATAACTTTATCCTAAATAGTTAATATTAATAAAAACTTTAGAAGCTTCACTTAATTCAATATCTGTCACAATTTCTAGCCCTGAGTATTTGTAAGAAGAATAAAGAAGGAATATGAATGAATGAATAAACAATTTAGTGTGGCAGTTATCATTTTCCATATATTGTCTTAGAGCTCCAAATATTGATACTAAGATACAAAAATTATCACTGTCATACATATGAAATTTTTCTGCTACTTCAATTAAAACATGAAGATTTCATAAGTAGGTGCTAATTTATCATAAATATTAATTAGAGAATATATTGGAACAATATTATTCTTCAGTATAAACCCAATAGAAAACACAGTAGCTAGAGCATAGTCAACTCTTGCAATTCCTGCTTCTGAATCTTCAGTGTTAAAAAAATGTCTGTAACTTTCAGGTTTATGTACTGGATTCGTATAATATAGGTAGATAGTGTGTTTATTTAACAAAAACGGATCCCCTTTGTGAAAGTGCTAAAGCTATTTTTGGTAATTATGTAGAATCGTATGCATGTTTGGTTCTTAGTACACTTAAAACAAATGATAGTAGGATGAGTGTTCATAACCTGTTAAAGGCACTAAGGTTTTGGTTGAAAAATCAAAGGTGTCCTTGTACAAGCAATGTTCTGTATTAACCGCACCTTAGAATGATGAACATATAAACCACATTATCTCACAAAGACAAGTGGCTTACTGTTTGATCATATCCAGTGAGAACTTTGTGTCTTGGTATTGTATTTTGGTAGTGCTGCCCTTTTGGTCTAGGATGTGAAGGCATTAACTTCTTCTGATGATAATTCCTTCAGGGTTAACTACATCACTGTTGATTCCTTTATTTATGTTTCTATATTGAGTATGTAGCACTGTAGACCTGGTTTTGACTTACGATAATGACTATCAAAACTTTGAAGCTCTTCCTACATTTCTACCAGGCATATGGCAAATGCTTTATTATTATATTGAATTTTATTGAATGTGCTCTCATTTTTAGAGAGGTAGACAGTGAGTCTCAAATAAGCTCCCAACATCATACAGCTAAAATGTTAGTGAATTTGGAGTTCAGTTTCAAACTGCATGACTTCAAGACTAACTTCTTAATGGTTTTTTTCCTTAGCAATGTTCTGATGTATGCTCTACCTCTTTGCTGAAAAATAAACATATTAAAATCTAACACAACTTTTAAGCATTTTTACTAGAAATATAACTAAGATGTGAATATATGAATACATCCAAACTTTTAAAAAAGGCTTATCCTATTTACTGACTTTGCATCCAAAACCTTACTGGCTCAGCAGACTACTTGTGATTGTCAATATCTAGACTGCTCTATATTAAATGCAAGAGAGAGCAGGACAGGTGATGCAGGAGCTTGCCTCATGATACAGGTATTGGAAACAGGCTGAGAGTGACACTTTAATCTTCCTGAAAACTTGTGAAATTTGATGCCAGATCACTCTTTTCCAAAGGAATGCCATATTGTAGGGATCTAAAACCAAAGAAAAGCATATTTTTAACCTCTTGGGATTAATCAAAGAAGTTTAGTGTGTTTCTCACTTAAACAAGACTTTGTAAATAGATTATGCAGGCTACTTCATGTGTCATTGCTACAGATATTCTTGTACTTAGAAAAGCAACATTAAACGTTGAATAAAAAAGTGTTACATACAGTTCAAATATTTCTTGATGTAGCAAAATGTGGTTACTGAGATGTCTCTTGAATGCTTTCAAGTCCATATTGAACTTTTAATCTTGTTTTGGATTTTTGAATGACGTTTTTCACGTTGGCAAAGAATGTCAGCATTGTACTGTATAAAGAATATGTAACTTTGCTCTTGTTTCTTTGTAGCAGTACATGATGCTTTTACCATATATGTAGTATATGTGCATGTATATATGTGTATATATACATATACATGTGTACACATATGGATAAATATATGTGAGTATATATTTCAAACAAGTTCTACCCTTTCGCTTGTCAGTTTGTTGTACCATATGGTATATAGCATCATGCCAAAGAATAAAAATATTCCTAGAACATATGAAATCATCAGTCAACTGAAGAAGGGTAAAGACTTTTGACCACATATATCATAGCACTTGTAACTGATAAATTTGTAGGCAATAATATGTGGCCTTAATACCCACAATTCTCAAAAGAACACACATTTTAAACAAAATGAGAAAGAATCCAAATGCCAAGTCTTTGACTTTTTTTAACGGAAGATGATTCATATTAGTGTTTTCTTTCTATATCAAGAGTCTGTATCTGTATGTGGAACTTGTCTCTTACTGTAATCTTGAGAATTTCCATACAGTTAGGCTTTTAATGTCTTCAGATGCAGAGACCTCAAAGATGAAACCCAACTGCAGATAGGTGGAGTCTTTAGGTTGCAGACAATATGACTACTACATTTTTTTTAGCTTATTTGTGAATGTTTCAGCAAACAAAGCAATTTATAGATTAGATTTCACAGTATTCCTAGGTTTCTGGAATAAATTTGTATTAACAAAGTGATTCAAGGCTGTTTCCAACAATTGCATTACATAGTCAGAATAGAGATGAGTCACAGAAAAACAAATGTTAATAGTGGGGCTACATTGGAAAAATTCTTAGAAGTGGGACTTATTTGATTTGATATTGGATTGGATATAGAAGAAGAGAAAGAAAGAGGGAAGGTGTGCAGTTAATTCCTACACTTACGTTTAAACTAAGGATTGGGCTGGGAACAAAGGAATATGCAAAGTTTGTGAAACACTGTCATAGTGTTCTCTTCAGCAAGTTAATACATGTGCATTGGTTTTAAAAACTCAATTCTACTTTTGTGATTCATGTTATGTAAGCAGGAATAAATTGAGGTAGCTGGCAGCTCAGGACAGTTCTCTCAGATGATACACCTTCCCCACGCTGCATGAAATGTTACCTGCTATCCTTTTTCCAGATGATATCTTCTGGGTCAAAGTAATTGACTGAAAGGTAGCATTGGCTTAAAAGTCTCTTTGGAGTTAAAAAAAAAACCTGCTTGATCAAAGAAGATCCAATGCCTCTAAGGTCCTGAAATTACAAAAGATATGAACCTGGAAATAGCTAGTAAACATTTGCCATAATTTGAGGGAAACAGGCATGTAGTCAAGCAATGGGAGCAGGCAAGTATCTGATTGTCAGAAAGGAATGAGCTTCAACCAGGTTTGTTATCATTAAGTGAAAGTGAGACCTGTTAGCAGGACTATGTATTTTCCGTGTGTAGTTTCACACAGGCTAAGTGAGAGAAGGTAGAACATCATGCTTATGGCACTATGATTGTGTCTACGAGCCTTGAGTAGAGCGAGTGGAACTAGAGAGTTTAGGGAGACAGGCACAGAGTGATTATGATAACTGGTCATAAATATAGACTGGAAAATAAGCTAGATAGGACATCAAATGAGTTAGGGTTAGGGATCTAAATTTCTGAGACTCTGCTCATGCCTGAGGCTGGTTTTACCTCTGCTCTTGAGTTGCAGCACATTCACCTTTGTGCCTGAATTGGTATAGTTTGGGTTTCTGTTACTTGAAGGTGAGAGAATTCTGTCAAATTGTTCAGAAAATATAAAGAAAGAAAAAGTGTGAAGCTAGTTAACAAAGCTTCTAGTCTTTAGACAAGTGTTTCTCACAGTGCACCAGAATTGTTATTAAAGCTACATGATGCCCATGTCTCTAATCTGGGATTGTGATTCAGTTGATAATGACTGAGAAGTTTCTCTTCAAAACTTCAGGCTGGTTGAGAACAAACATAGACTGAAATTCTCTGTGAGGTAGTTAGTGGTAGCTTCAATTTATTTAGGTGCTGCTCATTAATTATTGAACTAAATGATCCCATTAATGTTTGGATTATTTCTGAATGCTACTGAGATATTTATGAAGGAAGAAAAAAGTACTCAGATTTCCCCTGGATCATTTTTGTGTAGCTCCAGGACCAGCTTCCTGGGTAGCACAAGAGGACCAGCACAGGGCTGTGGGTTCAGTCACCTTAGTGGGTTGGCAGTCTGGGTGTGCAGGGCACCACGTGCATGCCGACGTATGGTTCCCACTCTGGGGCTCACTGTGGTTTTTATTTGTGTTATTTTTAATGTTTATTATGTTGAGTGGGTTTATGGTTGAATAGTTTTATTCTTTATGGAAGATGAATACTTTATTGCAAATTAAGGCTCCTTAAACAATCAGTGTGTAAAGTATGTCCCCTTTAATAGGCATTTATAGCAAACAGTAGATTGGAATGAGAAGAGCTTTACTGTGTTTGTCAGCAGAGATATGCTTATGTCATTTCTTCCATTTTCCTGCTCTGAAATTCAAGTCAAGTTCTTCACCCTCTTTGCACCTTACAGTCTACATCGATAAAATATGGGACTTGAACTATAGCACTAAGAGCCATTATAGCTCTAAATCTACGACTTAAAAAACAGTTTCATTTTTTCAATTATTTTTGAGACTTGGAAAGGGGTTTTATTCTTTTTTGTTTGTTTTGTTTTACAGTGATCCTGTGGGATAGATCCAACAGATAGATTTTGTGCATGGTAGTGAACAATTCACGCAAGCATCCAATGGTTAAAAAAAAAGCAGCTACATTTATTGAAGAAAACATGTTCAGGGCTGATCAGATATGTGCCAGTAAACAACAAAAGTGTGATGACCAGAAAAGTGATGCCATAACAATAGGAAAAGAAAAGGAAAAAAAAGGAGAAGCACACAGATAAATCAGGCTTTTAGTTTTCTAAGGAGGTGTATCTTAGCATGGGTTGCTATTCATTGGGTTGCTAGGTAAGATTGACAGTAATTATTAACAGAGTGTTGCATCATCTTTAGTTAAGGGTTTTCAATAAGTATGTTTGTTTCATATAAAGTTCTGGTTATGTTACATGTAACAGTGGAAGGAGGACTGGCGCTAGGATGTTGCCCAAATTCAAGCGGGTGGAGGGAAGTGGCCTCCTAACCTCCATTGTGCTACTTGTAGTAATAGCACACTGTTGTTTAGGATAACTAATATACTGCATGAGTTCCCATAAGCTGAATGTGTGTGTTCTGTGCCATCATTTATAACAGCTTTAGCAAACTAAAGAAATTTTCAGATTTAAAAATGTGGAAGACAGTTCAGAATCTCAACTTTGGAGCATGCCTGCCTTTCTCATTTCCTCCTTCTCTTGCAAGCCCTGTATTTCTCCTCACCCTGGAATATGCATATGAGTGAAGGGTTTGAAGACAGAACTGTACACAGTTCATGCAAGGTCTTGTGGGGAAGATGGGACTACTTCTACAACCATATGGAGTGCTGAAATTTTGGGGAACAAACCAAAATGGTAATTTGAAGTCTTCTTTAGGAAATAAAGCTTGTGTGACTAGAAATAGACCAAACCTAAATATATTCTGGTTTATGTGCATTCTGTTGTAAAACACATGCCAATAAGCGGGGCTTTAGGGGGTCAGCAGGGAGCAGGTGTATTTTCCCAAAGAATGTGTTCACTACTCTTTTTGTGAATTTGATTATATTCTCTTTTTGGTTTGGTAATTTCAAGTCTTTTCTACCTGAGTAACAATTCTTTATTTCATAAATATAGTTCTAAATATTTTCAGTCCCTTTGAGGAAATGGCTGTTCTTTTAATGAAGTCCCTCTCCCAACTTTACTGAGATATGATTGACATATAAAAACTACATAAATGTATGTAGTATATAGTATATATATATATATAGCGAAATTGTGCTTTTATGTAAGTGCACTTCTGTAATACTTGTCAAACCAAGTTAATGTATTTGTCTATCATCTTTCATGGTAACCATGGATATTTAATATCTACTCAATACATTTAAATTATATACCACATTATTATTAACTATAGCTAACAAGCTATATATTAATTAGATCTCTAGAACTTTATCTGATAATTGAAAGTTTGGACACTTTGACTGGTATCGTCCTATTTCCCTTCCCTCCACCCACAACCATTACTATTCTACTCTGTTTCTCTATGTTCCACTTTTTGGAGTCCACACACAAGTGATATCTTGCAATATTGTCTTTTTATAGCTGCCTTATTTTGCTTAGCATAATGTCCTTCAAGTGCACTTATGTTGTTCCAAATGGTAAGATTTTTAAAGGATGAATAATATTTTATGGTTCACACATCCTCCCTACTGTTAGTAGTGCTGCAGTGAATGCTGGAGTGTAGATATCTCTTCAGGGTACCGATTTCATTTCCTTTGAGTTTATACCAGAAATAAGTTTGATGGATCAGATGATAGTTGTATTTCAACTTTTTGAGGAAGCACCATACTTGTTTCCACAACAGCTATACCAATTTACATTCCCCACCAGCAGTATCCAAGAGTTTCCTGTTCTCTACACACTTGCCATCATCTATTAACTTTTTTCACAACAGGTGAGAGGTGTTTTCTCATCATGATTTTGATTTACATTTCCCTGATAACGTGATTTTTGGCAGCTCTTCATATTCTTGTTGGTTGATTTTATGTTTTTGATATAAATGTCCTTTGAACTTTCTTCTGTTATGCAGGTTGACTTCTCACATTGTTGAATACTTCCTTTGCTGTTCAGAAGCATTTTAATTTTAAGCAATTTCACTTGTTTTAACTTTACTTTTGCTGTCTGTGTTTACACCATTGTATCTGAAAATGCATTGCCAAGCCCAATGTCCAGAAGCTTCATGTGTTCTTCTAAATTTTCTGTACTTCTAGAATTTATGTTAAACTCTTTAATCTATATTGAGTTGATTTTCCTGGACAATATTAAATAACCGTTCAATTTTACTCTTTTTTATGTAGATAAGCAGTTTTACCAACACTATTTATTAAAGGGACACTCCTTTCTCCCTTGTGTATTTGTTTGTGTGTCTGTGTGTGTTTTACTGGTTTTCTTATCATTCTTATTTAAGATCAGTTAGTTGTGTATGTAAGGGTTTATTTTTGGACACTCCATAAGGTTCCATTGGCCTATGATTTTATTTTTATGTTACAGTAATGTTTATTATGAATTGTAACTGTAGAGATCTTCCTTTGCTATTTCAGTTTTAAAAACTATAAAATATTCTTGGAAATACTGGTCCTTTCTTGGGCATAAAAGCTGAAAATAATATTGTGAACTCATTGAAATTTTTCTATTTTTTCCTAAAATAGTTCATGTTTCCCATGATATACAACTATGAAAGTGGAAAGAATATTTAGTTTAAAACTCAGTGTTAAAAGATCCTTGAATTTTTAACCAGCAGTATTTTTCTCACTAATTAGGTATTTTTCTAAAATGCAAATCGATTTAACTATTCTGAGTTTCAGTGTCCTTGTGCGTAGTATAAAGAATTTTATGTTTCATAATCTCTAAGATATATTCCAGGTCTGAATTTTCATTTTCATAAAAATCTAACATCCCTTACTCATATTAAAATCTGATCATGTTTCCATATATTTTCTTATAAATAATGTATATATCAGTTTCTATATTTGCTAGTTCTTATAATTCAACACAATTACTCTTTCTTAGTGGCCATTCCTTATTTTCTTATATATTTTTTATGCAGTTAATAAAAGAACCACTCTGGAATTTATTTTTGCAAAATTGTTTAAGAGTTTTAAATATATAGGAAGGTTGGTGATCAATGGCATTCATGTATTAAAAGTGAAATAAGTGATAGCAGAATTGCTCAGAAGCTTGATTTTGGTTTGGAGGGAGAATTTCTTAACTCAGAAATGAGCAAGTTAATGACCTTTTGCATTTTGTTTACATTTTCTACTCTGATATGATAGCTGGTTTGTGGCATTCCTGAATACATCTTTTATTCTGGTGAGTGCCTGCAGATCCAAATTTCTGTGGTCATTTTCTTCCTCCATCATTGATTTCAACAGCTGGCCGGGCTGGAAAGCCCACCTTGTTATTTACGTTCTTCCTTCTCTGTCTTCCCACAGTGCAATGGGACCCCGTGGTGCCTGCTGAGCTAGGTTGGCACTTGTTCATCAACAGACCCTCCCTGGATTTGTAATCCAATGATGATGGTCAGGTGTATGAAGTCCCAGGTCAGGGAGTTTGTTAGAAGGAATAGCACACAAGGACTTCTGTCTTTTACCAGCAAGGTGACATTGATCTCTTAGCTTTGGGCCTGGAATTTTTCATTTGAAATATAATGGTAATCCTAATGTTACTATTGAAAACATTACTATGGTTTATACATCATCTCATTTGATCCTTGATGAGCAATGAGATATAAATTATGATATCATTTTTTACAAATGTCAATCTGGAGATGTTAAATTACCAAGATTAGACAATGATTGTAGTAACTTTTTCTTCATGTTTGCATTTTGAAATAAAAGAAAGAGAGAATAGAACTACATTTGTTGAGAATTTACTGTGTACCCAGGTTTTGCTAGATGATTGGAGTATTACATTATTAAACATTCAATAAATAAATAAATAAATAATATTAAATGTGCCTAATAATAATGTGAAACAAATTATACCCATTTTATGGATGAGAAAATTAAGGTTTAGGAAAGCTCAGAGAGGGTTTTTTTTTCCCCCAGCACCAGGGATTGAACTCACAGCCTCGCACTTGCCAGACAGGCACTTAAGCTGCTGAGCCAAACTCCTGGCCGTGGTTTTTTGAGGCAGGGTCGCACTATGTAGCTCAGGCTGGCCTTGTGCTCGCGTTGTAGCCCAAGCCGGCCTCGAACTCACAACGCTCCACCTACCTCAGCCTCCCTAGTGCTGGGATTAAAGGCATGCACCACCACGCCCTGCATCAAAGAGAATTTTGAAGGCCACATAGCTAATAACTGAGATTTGGATCCAGTCTGTTGGACTCAAGGTGACCAATGAAATCTGTCTCAAGGGTCAGCCTCAAGCAGTTGACAAGGTTGTCTATAACAGTGTGAGAAGAATTCCAAGACTTTGTCTGGAATCCCTGGGAAAGATCATCTCATTCAATTAATGACCTTTTTCACAGAAATGTCTCATCCTTGAAGTGAACTAATGTCCCTTTCATTTCCACAAGTTACCTTTCCAGATAACTATAGATGTAGGCAGTGTATTAACCTGTATCTCTCTGAAAAAAGCACCTGAGACAGAGGCTGTGTGTACTCTAGAAGTTTAATTAGAATATGACTCCAGGGAGCTGAATCAAAAGATGATGAGGATGGGGGAAAACCGACACAAGCACATTTAATAGAAGTGGTACCTGCTGGTATGATCTGGGATGACCTTTTGAGAAACCATAAAACAAGTGTGAGTTCATGTGGGAGGATCACAGGGGAAGAAGCATTTGTGATCAGGTACCTGTGTTGTGTTGGATGGAGATAGTTTTATGGATATTAACTCCTCTGCATTGCCAGGTGACACATGTCTGAGCGTTCAGGGATTTGAAGAGGGGCTCTCTTCTGTTTTAGTATCAAAGAAGCACAGGAGTAAAAAGCAAGAAGCCAGCAATGTAGACTGGAAGTAAAATATTGTCAATTTGCACCTGAGTGAAGCTGATGCAAGCCCACACTGAACTTGGTTAGCTCAGTGATGGTGGTGTAAATACTACAGTTACGGATATCTTGAAGGAGGACTCTATGGGACATTGACTATTGCTCCTCTCTTTAACTCTCATGACCCTGTTGAACTCCGTGACCCTGGTACATATGAACCGTCTATACAAGGCTACAAGTATGCTAGAGTAATACTAACAGGATCTAGTCTTAACTTCTTCCTAAATTTCTCTCCCATTATTCTTTTGTTAGCAAATTGGGCTCATAGTTTATCAATTTTTGAGAACATAAGCACATTCAACATTAACAATCCTATTTTTAATCTCAGCCCATGGTCTCACTGTTCCTTAACACACTAGTGAAATAGGTATTATTCCTTTTCCCTCACAGAGGGAGACACTGTGAATTGCTCATGGGCATGCCCATAGAGCAGTTGAACTGAAATCCAAACTAATTCTTAAATCTATTCTTTCTACTTTATTGACTGTTTGGCAAAGGCTGATGGATTGGCTCTTTTTTGGTGAGTGCCTGAGTTTTGCCCCTAGGACTCTGAAATGAACTCACTGCTGGTAGTCGGGCTTATCAACATCCTCCAAGTGAGTCAACTAAAGACCTGTTGAGTCTCCACAGTCAGTGCTGGAAATCCCCTCTGACTCAGAGCTGAATTTCTGAGCCCATGAATCTTTAAATTGTCTGCATAAGCAAAAATTGAAGTTGTAAGTTCTTAGAAACTGCACTACTTTTTCCCACAAGTGCTGGAAAGGCACGTTTTCTCTAGTAAACTAGAGTTACAAAGAAAATCTTCATCAACTTCTCAGTGTTCTCATTTATAAAATAATAATGTAGATTTCATGATTTCTAAGGCCCCTTCCAAGCTACAATTTAAGATACAGAGGCTACACAGAAGCAGATTGTGAGATGCTAGAGATACAGTTTCAATGTTTCCTTGTACTTGGAGTCTGTTTGCCATATGACAGCAGAATGTAAAGCTGGCAGCTCCTTCTCTGCATTCCCTCCAACTAGTTTGTGGTAGCTCTTCATTCTATCCCAGCATTAGCAATTCTGCTTCCAAAATAAGTCCTCAGCTTAAAAATGGCTGGACATTTATTTTGACCTTAATGTGGAGGATCTTAAGTCAGTATTTTTCTCCCTCAGGAATATATTTGCACATTAAGGTTTATATCTAATTGTGAAATTAAAAGGTGTGCCCCATTAACAATACTTCATCAAATATATTTTGCTTTGCTTGCAGCTACTGGGGTACCATGTGCTGTTATATCTTTATACTTTAAAACAGTCTATATGATCATAAGAAAATTCTCAGGAGATTGAAATGAAATGTGAGAATAGCTATACATTTTTCAGGAAACATATGTATAGAAGTTTGATATACACTGTTAGAGTTATAAAGTGTACAGGTTATGTGTATATTTTACATATATTCTACAGTAAACAGCGTGTATAAATACTGAATTAAGAGATGTTCCTAGCTTCATCTGCAAAGAACAAGGATGCTCTAAAATAGTAAAATCATTCCCTTGGACACAAAACCCAAATTACCTACACATCACAGCCAAGGAGAGTGCTCTTCATTACAGAAGGACACAGAACAAAAAAAAAAGAAAAAAAAGTAAAATTTGGACATGAAGGGAAATACAGATTATGAGCACCACCGTGGAAACCAGACATTCCTTTCTCTTGTTTGTTACAAGACCACCAGTTATAAAGCACACAAGGTGAGTGAATAATGCAATTATTTAGAATAGGGTCGAGCCAACAGCAGCCTGTGAGTCAACAACTACCACCTGTGCCCCTTTTTGGTGTGTGAGCTAGGAATAAATTTTACCAGTGAGTGTTGGAAACTAATTTAATGATTTAGAACACTAACTTTGAACTTCACCTCCATGGAATGCCAACTCCTCCCTAATTTCCATTCTCCTCATTTTATTAATTTCAGATCTAATAATTAAATATGTATTACAACACACAAAATTGTAGTCAATTATTAATTTTAAATTCATTAATGGGAGGTATGTGGAAAAATTTTTTCTCCTCTTGTATAAATATCTACACAGTGCTTTTGCCTCTTGGTACTTAAAACTGAAAATATCTAGTATCTAGCTCCTTACAGAAAAAAATGTTTTCCAGCTCTAGTTAATAAGAAACCAGACAAAAGAAAAGATGATAGTTCAATGGGCAAGGGCAAAGGAGAAACAGATGAAAGTGAAGTGATATTATAAGTAAAGTACCAGAAACACAATGTTCTTTTACTAATTATTTGAAGTGTATACCAGGAATCTTTCAGGACTGACTGACTTGCCTGTGCACCAGGAAAAAATCATCATTGCTGTGAAAACATAGTAAAAGTTAATCATCTGTGAAAACAAAAGAATGAAAGCATTACGGGACTTCAAAACAAGATGATAGGAAACTAACAATGGCTACCATAATATTTCTTATTTTCTTCAAAATAGCTGTCCATACCTTCACACACAATGAAATCAAACAATAGAAAACAGACTAAAACCAATCAAAACAAAAGAATGAAAGCATTACAGGACTTCAAAACAAGATAACAGGAAATGAAAAATGGCTACGATAATGAACGATGGCTCTTGTTTTCTTCAAAATAGCCATCCATACTATGTCTTAAAACTATAATATGTTAAAATATGGTATGTGCGTGTGCACACGTATATACACTTAGTTGATTTTCTGGTATGAGGGAAACATGATCCTGAGCCCAAATTCCAGGTCTGTCATGAATTTATCATGCTGATTTGAGGATTTCTCATGTGCTTCTCCCCACCCATCTTACTAACTCTCCATTCTCCAGAGTTGCAAGTAGAATTTGTTATCATTAAAACCAGAGGATTTGTCATTTCTCAGTCTCTTCTGAAGTCTTCTCTGGTTTCCATAATGCTTCATTTGTAACTCCTCTTTTGTTTTAAAATCCTCTGCATAAATACATACTGGCCCAATAATCAGCCCCCAGATTTGTCTCATCTCTGTCATCCTTTCTTTAGCTTCCTCTGAATATCTTACTCCTCCTGAGATGTGGTCATATCACTCTAGCCCTCCATTTCAAACTCCATAGGGGCCTGTCATTACCACGATGAAGGCCCCATGACAGTTGGGCATACTAGATATGTATATCTGTACTTCCATCCCCGCTGACCCTAAAAATCACTTGCATCTCACTTTGCTGTCTTTTTTATCCCCATGGTTTTGCCTCATTACAGGTCTCAAGACCCTAATGCTTACCTTTGTTGAACTAACTTGTAATCCTGCAGGACTGACTTGACCTTTGTTTACTAGTCAGGTATCTTGAACATGTAAACATTGATTATTGTTTTTTGAGCATTTCATATTAGGGCAAACATAACTCTAATGATAAAACATTCTCAAATGTTGGACTTTTTATGGATCTTAAACACTTTTATGAAGGTGATGCATCAGGTGTGCACAAATATTCCAATACTAAATAAATATTCAAGACACCCTGTACTTTTTTGGACAGGCAATGAAATTGTATGTGCTACTTCTATTTCCAACTCTTTAGAGCTTCTTGTTCCTCTCAGAAGAGAGCAAGTATCTCCTGGGCCATAGGACCCTGTCAGATGCAGCCTCCCACATTTTTGCCTTTTCTGTGTATAGGGAAATGGCACAGTGGGCTCTTTGTTTTTTGGATATCCCAGTTGGTTCCCCTTTTGTCTGGAACTTGGCTCATGCATTTCAGCACTGGGTCAAACTTGGCATCCACAGAGCAGCTTAAATGTGACCTCCTCTGCTCACTACCCTTTCTCAAGCTATCTATCCTCTTACTCAGTGGCATGAATTCATTTCATTTTCTCTTTAGATTTACCACAGCCTGGAGTTTTCTGGAGTATGAGTTTATGTATTGGTTCTTGTCTTATATAAACTACAGTATAAACGTTGTGAGAGCTAGAGTCTTTAACCATTGGGATGGCCCCTAGGTTATCTGGCACCTATTCATAGCTTCTGAATAAATTAGCAAATGTCAACCCTCAAGGTCTGATCATTTGCTGCAGGGAATGGGTTACTTTTCTTCAAAGTGAACTTCAGGGATATGTATATGAGTTTCAAATAAATCTTGGGTATAACTGGTTAATAAACAGAGAAAGCCAAGTTTCTTTGCAAAGCAATGAGAACCAATGTAATACTAAATACTAGTTTAATGTTTCAGAGTTCAACAAGGAAAAGGAATATTCTGTATTTATGTTAGTTACTTTACATTGCTGTGACCAAATACCTGAGAAAAACAATTTAGAGTAGGAAAGAAGGGCATAGCAGAGGAAACCTCTCACTTCAAGGCAACCAGAGCAGAGATAGAAGGAAAGAGCCAGAGAGGAAGGACCTCGAAAGCAGATATAGTCCCCAAGCTCACACCTCCAGAGTAGCAGTACTATAGTGCAGTGGCAGGGCGCTTGCCTAGCATGATTGAGGTCCTGCATTTGAGCTTCTGCACCAAAAAGGAAAGGAAAAAAAAAAAGACAATGTTGCTGTTCTTCCTATAGCTGAGCTTACACTGCATCAGAGGAGGGCAGACTGTTCTTGTTCTGTTCCCCAGCTTCTCCACCCCTCCTGGACCCACTCCCTTCACTAGGCACTGCTTTCTGTTTCCATCATCTCAAAACTGTCATCAAATTATGATATCATCACTTGACTAATCCACTGATAAAGCTAGACTTCTCATGATCCAATCACCTCTGAAGTCCTGCCTCTAATATGAGACTTTAGTGTTCATTCTAAATTTAAACCATGACATATATCACTAATATATTTGAAATCAAGAACAAACTTAAGAGTGTGGGGATTGGGCCTTTATTTTATGCTCTTGAAAAATTACTGTCAATTCTTTTATTGAAATTAATACTCATTGAAATTCCTATTAATCTTGCCAAATCTGAATTCATTTCTTCTACCTGTTAAAAAGGTGTTAACCATTGAGTCAGAACTATTAAATTCAGATACACTCTAAATAAAAGTCTTTAAAACTTTAGAGAAAAATACCATTTCAAATGCTAGAAGAGCTTAGTAATTCAACTTGGACCTTATTTTGTACTATTTTAACTTTTTCAGATTGTTAACCACTTGTGTATGCTGTCTATACTTTCTCTCAATTTTCTTATCATCATTTTAGTATGTAATGGACGTAGTATATACTGGAGAATTAACCAGAAATTTCATGAGTTCTGAGTAGAAAATCCAAATCAGGCTATTGAGTAATAAATAAGTCATCACTGGGTAAGTTTAAAATATAGAAGGTTTTGGGATTAAAATTTCTTCCTACATTGCAAGAGGTGATAGTAAGAGTTACATATGTATATTTGTGCAAGGAGTCAGTAATATATATATATATATATATATATATATTCATACATACAGGTAGAGAGAGACATATATAGCAAAAGACAGAAGGTTCTGCAGTTTCCTTTCAAATATTGTAGTATGTAATTTCACACAAAGAACATTAGGAAAAATGTTCTCTACTTGAGTCTCATTTGGTATCTCTTACCACCTACCTTAGCTATGCATAATATCCCATAATATCCCATATGTCTTTCCTCATTACTAGCATATTTTAAAGTCATTAGAACTCAGTAGGTGGCAGAGATACATTGGAGAGCAGCTCATAATTAATATCCACCTCTCAGGGGATCTCTAGGATTTAAATTGTACATATATATGTATATATATATA
This sequence comes from Dasyprocta punctata, assembly GCA_004363535.1. Taxonomy (NCBI): domain Eukaryota; kingdom Metazoa; phylum Chordata; class Mammalia; order Rodentia; family Dasyproctidae; genus Dasyprocta; species Dasyprocta punctata. Next base: position 27,918 of record RJWM01001824.1, on the reverse strand, counting down.
TATATATATCTGTAATACATAAGCATAATTTATTTGAACAGACAGTTGGAGAAGACATGTTATTATGATACATATTCTAAAGTATATACCACTTTTAATAATTAAACTTTAATTATACAATTTTTTATGTAATTTCAGATGTGTACCCCTTGTTATCTGACTAAATCACTAGTTTGCTTACTAGACTTGGACCTTATACTTAAACTTTTTTTTTTTTGGTATATAACATGCATCAGGGAGTGGTATCTGCTGGCACTGAGTGACATTGCTTTCTAATTCTATAGGTGGCATGACTTTTCATCACAGTGATCCCTTGAAAGCAGACCATGGTGTGTTTTTTTTTTTAACCCCAGAACAAGCACACACATAAAAAAATAAATAACAAAACAGGGCAGCAAAGATCATTTACATGTTGACTGGAATGTGACATAAGGAAGGGAGAAAATGAATTTTTATTATGAATGACTGTGTTTCTGTGTACTACTGTGTTCTTTCACACCAAATAAGTTAAAAGATCAGAGAGGTCAAAAGATCAAAAAGAATAAAAAATATCCCTAGATTCACAGACTAGATTCAAACAAAACCCAATCCAGATAAGTGGTTAGGATGCCCTGGCTTTTGAGGCAGGAAAAAAAAAAGAGGATTTAGATAGCAGTAAATACTCTCATATACTCCTTTTGTATATTGTTTCCATTTTTATGAAAGACAATTTTCTTATATGCATTAAAAGCCTTAAAGGCATACATGTCATTTGATTAAGCAATTCCAAATCCAGTAATTTACCTTGGAAAGTAATCATAGAAGTGCTTGAAGATATATATATATATATATATATATATATATATACATACATACAGTTATTGTATCTCCTTATATGCCTGTTCTATATGGTAACATTTATTATGATAGTGAAAACAAATTACCTAAATAATAACCAGTAATAAGAGTTGTTAACAAAGATGATGATGTGTCCTTAAAATGCAATTATAGTCATCCATTAAAATATATTATATAAGAATATTTAATGGCAAGAGAAATGTTTATATCATATTGTTAAGTAAAAAGGTTTACAATATTGTATTATGTCGTGTGGAGATGAAACTCTTTGTGTACATATGAGTTATATGTGGGTTTATGAAGAAGATATATTGAAAATACCACAAATGGCTAACACTGAGAGATAAGATGACAGATGACATTTGTTTCCTTCTCTTTCTCACCTTTATTTTCTAAACTGCCTACAATAAAAATGCATTAATTTTAAAACTTAAAATAGTTTACATTTTAAGAAAAGAATTTTTAAAAATATGATCATAGGAACAAACGAGGGACTCAGAAAATAAGGGATCTGGTGGGGAGACCTGCAGAGGCAATTAGTGGGAAGTTGAGTTAGGACAGTGGGAAGATGGAGCAGTTGGGATGGGTGTTATGCTGGCAGGCTCCACAGTGGCGTTGGGAAGCACACACATGGACAGTTGGCATCAGAGATGGCTGAATGCAGGGCACAGCCATGGTGCTAGAGAGTAGTCCCAGCATGTAAATAAGCTTTGTTCTATTGAAAGGGGGAGACTTGGATGAGAATTAATGACAGGAAGCAGAATTGTCTCTGGAAGAGGACACAAATCTGGAGTGGAGAGGAAAGCAGGTTCAAGTTTGTGTTAAGTTATTGAATCACTCTATGTTTCCCTTAATAATATTCCAAACAGGCTTGCTTCCTCCCTCTGCTACTAAACTCAAGATTTAGGGAATCATTTGTCTGAAGGTAACCAAAGCACAAAACTAGTGTATTAATAGTTGCTTGGAACAAGGTGAGCAACAGACAAAGCTAAACCAACGGGCAGAGCCAATATCTTTTTTACTTAATTTTTTCCCTAGGAAGCAATGGTGGTTAAATTCATTCTTTTATTACTTCAAAAATGTTCTTAAATTAGAATCCTTTCAACATCTGAATGTTTTAAGCCTTGAGAAATGTTTGGAGATGTGAAGTATTAAAAGAGACACCTGGGCTCCAGTAGGTGAGGGTAGATACTGTTACATTGCCTGGCTGGGTTAGGAAACTTGGATTTCTGTATTGTCATCTGTTAAGTGAGATAAAGGTGACACATCCTTCCAACCCCCAAATTTCAGGTCTTTCTGGGCCCGGAGTCATGTCTTTAGTTTCATGTTCTTGTCTTGTCTTGTATCTATGCACTCCCTCCCTGAATAAAGAGACATCAGACTAAGGGGAGAGCTGGCTCTGTTGTCGTGGAGAATTCTTACAAAGCATATTGCCCCTTATGAGTGTGACCTGGAAAGTAGATAGAAAGCTAAGACAGATTGTGAGAGGTATCTTGAAAAGTAGGGTATACTTCAATAAGTGTTTCATTGGATCCTCAATCTGCTGAGGCAGATTGATGATTGGGGTAGTGCAACTTAGTCAGGAGATTAACAAATTCTTTAGCAAACTCTAATAAGAAAAAAACTAGGCATGGTAGTGCCCAGTTGTAATGCCAGCCATTTGGGATACTGGGGAAGGAGGATGGCAAATGGAAGGCCAGACAAGTTAATGAGCCCCTGTCTTGGAAAATAACAAGAGATGGAGATATGTAGCTCAGTAGTAGAGTACTGCTATGCTTGATCTCTAGTACTACAGCAAAAAGAAGGAGAAAGAAGGGGAGGAGATGGAAGGGAGGAGGAAGAAGACAGCAGAGAGAAATGAAGGGAGAAGAAGGAAGGAAGGAGGGAAGGATGGAAGAGACAAAAAAGAAAGAGGGTGAAAGAGAAAGAAGGAAGGAAAGAAGGAAGGAAAAAGAAAATTGGATTTGGGGCAGTTAACTGGATCCAATTTTAGTTTAGTGTAGGAGGCAAAGAAAGAGATATGGCAAGAAGAGAGCACTATGGAAGAAAAGGGAAGGAAGGAAAAATATTGGGCAATAGGTCAAATGTGAATTTAGGGGAAGGAGGTGGAGGTGCATTTGAAGGTGGCAGATATGTGAGCATCTGTGAACAGTGAACTTGAAAAGTTTCACCTCCTGCTTTGTTGCTCACCCTCATCAGAGGACCTCGGCAGATGCTTCTGTCTTGGGCAGAGGTCACCAAAGGGGGATTACCTGAGACAGCAAGCTCAGGTGTTACGAGGAGTGAGGAAACAGAGGTGAGAACTGCATCCACACTGATGTTGCTTGGAAGACCTGAGAATCATCTCCTGATCGCTGGAAAAGAGTTTGGTGATGAGGACAAGCGTGGATCCTAAAGTTGTGAGGTTCTGCCTCCAAGTGTTGTGGAAGTCCATGGGCCAGGCCTTAACCTTGTTTCTTCCCTTGGCAAGTTTTCAGGTTAACCTGTTGCGTGACTTTGTCCTCTCTCTATTTCTTTATATTACTCTAGTAATGATAATGATGACAATGGTGATAATAATCATAAAGAATAACCAGGCCTTTCAGTGCTTTTATTTCAGCTAATAAATGAAATTATTATCTTAATTTCACAGATCATTAATGTTAATTGAATATAATACATAATTTTATATATTATATTTGTTATATACAATATATATTGCATTTTATGCAGTATGTGATATAATCATATATTTATAATATAAATATGTGTTTTATAATGTTAAAATTCATATTTACCTTATACTATAAAATATACAAATTTAAAACAAACATATTTATATTACACTTTTGCCACATAAATATATTTACAATAAATGTTTAACTCATACTAACTTATCATTTTATAAATAGATGAATATTGATTTTATATTGATTCATCAGAATAGTAATTTATGAGAGTCAGTGACAGAATTTATTTTTATAAGCTTACTTAACCTTCAGATTATCAGAGTAAAGTCTTTTGTAAAGTAAGAGTTTATATTAAATAAAATATTTTGAGTTTTTGAATGAATATTAAAAGATTAGGGTTAAAGACATCCAATAGAAAGTAGTTATTAACAAAATCATGTCAAAATATCCATTTAATATAACTATTTTGTGTCATTAGAGATTTATGATACAAATAAGAGATATTTAGAAAAATGTGCACCATTGGATTACTTTGGAATTCTTTTGATAAGTCTGTATTTTAGCTATACTAATGGACAGTTTAATTATAACAGTTATAGCTTGTTTACTTTCCTGTTTCTATTAATTTATTTTTGAAATTAAAATATTTCTCCTGGCTACCAGGTAAAAATTTCTTTATACTTAAGTCTCTTAATACTTATTGTAAAAATCTCTTAATACTTATTGTAAAAATGCAGAAGTATGGGGATGATAATTCAAATGTAGCAGTTATTTCTTTTAAATCACCAAGTACAAACATATATAGGATCAATATTTGAGTCTTCACAGCCATTGCAACAAGCTGAATTTTAATGCCTTTTTAAAATGAGTGATAAGAGCACATGGGAATGCCAGTGCCTCTTGTACTATTCCCCATACAATTCCTTGGACTGATTTTTCTTGTGGTAAAACAAAAGCAAGAGAAAAATACTTTTCTTTCAAAGTAACCTTAAAGGGCTACCTTTAAGTAGACAACAGAAGTTTGGAGATTAGTGTTCAGGGACCTATACTACATTATTATTTACCTTTCTGTGTTGTAGAGTTACTACACCTATCATACATGAGAGTCTACAGTGTCGTTTTAACAAAAGACCTGGCTATAATGATTGAAGACAGAGATTTTATTCTCCTCTCCAAAATACTCACTTCTTTCTTTTTAATTCAATTTAAATCTAGCAAGAGAATTTAAATATGTTTGGAATTTTTAGAGGAGAGAAATACCCCTTAATATCAAGTAGATTAAAAAACATGCATTGAATACTTGACTCAGGGGCTTTCTCTAAACTGGCCATGAATGCTGAAACCATCTGTTTTCCTGGACGTTGTCGGGGTGAGTGTGGCAGAGGCAGCTGTTTGCAAAGGGATGCTTTGGATGATGAACCAGCCCATTGTTTCTAAGCAATTCACTTGCATTCAGAGGCTCTACCCAAGCGTACTATAGAGCAATCAAAATCAAACTATTGTTTGTACCAATCATATTGATTTGAAAAGAACGTGGTGGGATGACCCCATTGTAGATGCAAATAGTTGTTCTGAGCAGCTGTATGCTGGCCAATATGTACCTCAGTAGGAAACAGGCTTGGAAGCTAGAGGGCTCCCTGCACCCTACTGGGGGAGAAAAAAGATTATACCAGATTGAACTGCAGTTTAAGGGGACTGGGGGGAATGAAGTCACAGGTCTGTTGGTATTAGTGGTAATTTTCTTTCACAAACAAAAATAATTGTCAACATTAACTCTATGGTGGCAGAGCTACTCTTCTATGAAAGCTTTCTGCAAACTATAATTTCAGAATCTCCATAAAATTAATGACTTAAAACTATAGCAAAAAAGAAAAGTGATTTTCTTTGGTTTCAAATGTCAAGTCCTGACTAATTCCTTGATTAGAAAATGCACAGTTTTAGCCTATCCGGATTTTTTGTTTAAGCTGTATACAGTTTCATAATTTATCTACAACTCAGAAAAATGTGGAAACAATCTTGATAGTAGAATATTTGCATGAATATTAAAAAGGACATTTTTGTCAACGCAGGGAGCAAATGAAAGTGCGCAAAATGAAAATCATACTTTTTCATTTTTTGAGTAACTTGAACGTTATATTTTATCCATTAACATCTAAGCTTTTTGGTTGTCCTTGTCACTTCATTGCATGCATGCTAATATCTCCTCATATAAAATTTAATCTGTTGAACTAAATGAAGGAATTAGTATCTGAAAGACATCTTTCATTAAGCAATTAACGAATCTCTCCAACAAATCTACAAAAGCATATGTGTTTATATCTAATAATTATTTGTGTGATCAACCAGTTATAACATATGAATAATTTAGTTTTAGTCATGGTATCACTACATCTAAACTTATTGCCACTATATTATGGAGCCCTAATAAAATGTGTTTAGAACTGATTTTGCTAGAGAATAAAAACATCTGTACTCTACTGACTTTCAAAACTCCTCTGTGGTTTACTTTAGAATAATGAAAAGTCCCTCAACTAGAGATGTCTGGTTGTAGATAGAATTTTGCATTCTATTGATGTGAAATCCAAAAAAACAGGGTGACATGATGATTCATAAATCTGGGAAATTTGTGTCAAATAAAAGCCTCAACACAAATATTTGCAAACCTACTTTTTTAATTACAAAATTGATGGACTTGGATAAGACTGGTTGTTTCTTAAGAAAATCAAAACATTTTTGATTTATCCACAGATTCCATCACTAATTAAAGTGTTGCTCACTATTTCTGAACAGCCTACCCTGCTTCACTCACATACATTCAGTTATCTCCGTGTCCCTGTGACTGTGATGTGGGGAGGACATGTGGAGTGGTTTACCGTGGCAAATTTAGGGCATCACTAAGTTGGCAGGCCTGTGTAATGAAAGAAAAAATTAAAGGCTACTTTTCCATTAAATCTTTGATTTTTACTTAAAATGACTGAAATGTGCGGGCAATTTTGTTTCATGCAATGACTGTGAAGTATCTGTGACTCCATGGATCAAACTTCTTATAGTTCATTTTATGTGTAAAATTAATAAATATAGGAGGTAATTTCATTCTTCTAACAGATATTTGATTGTACTTGTATTTTCCTTCTACTTTTAGCATAATGAAAATAATCATAATGAAAAGAATAAATAATTAAGGATTTATTCCAAAAAGCAGTTTCTAAATTGTATTCCTAGTGTGAGTGAATATTGGATCAGATTTCCGATGCTGTGCAGAAGAAATGATAACTGTTGTAAATAACTTCAGAACGATGACCTAAGGTGCTATGAGGACATGTTAACCCCTAAAGAATAATTGCACAATGCTCATAATGCTACACTTACAATGACTATTTATATCAGACTTATTATGTGCCCATGGGGAGGCTCACCTTCTTTATATGGCAAGAAATATTTTTCTGCTTCAAACTAATAATATGAAAAATATATTGGTATGTTTTGTGAGTTAAATTATGTCCCCCTAAAATTTATATGTTTAATCCCTGTGTACCCCAGAATGTGACCACATTTGGAAATGAAGCCTTTACAGAAGTTGTTAATGTTAAATGAGTTCATAAGTGTGACCTTATGAGACATCTTCCCAGTGTCCTATAAAAAAGGAAATTTGGACATACCCACAGAGACTCTAGGAATGTGTGCCCACAGAAGGAAGGTCATGAGAAAAAAGCCATCTATAGACTAAGGAAAAAATCTAAGAAGAAATAAAACTAGCTGATAACTTGATCTTTTAGCCTCAGAATGATGAGAAAGTGAACTTTTGTTATTTAAGCCCTACAATCTGTAGTATTTTGTTATGGCAACCCCTACCAAATTAATATAGTATGTGAAGAATATGTTGTAATTAATTTTGTGTTTCTTTAAGCTTCAAAATAATATTTTGTGGTAGGCCTTTGCATTTTAGTACAGATAAAGGAATAAGACTTTAAAAGGTCAAGATTTGTCAGTGGTCCCACAATTAATAACTGGGAACCTTGGTTTAGACCTCATGCTTACAGGTGTCTAAAGTCTTTCTCTTTACTTTCACTTTCCTCTGTTTCAGCCAAGTAGTGTACCAATGCCATTTAGACAAAATTTCAGCAATAAGTGGAAAAAAAGAACTCTAATTTTTAACCCTGATTAATAGAAAAGTCAACTAACAAAAATTTTGTTAAAGTTACTATTACATATTAATATTTCACTTTTTATAATTTTCTCCCTATGACTAAATTTATTAGAAAAATTCCACATGTACTGATCCTCTAGTATGTAAACTGTAGCAAGGGCTGTTAAGTTTTTCCAAAAGATACTAACAGGAATAATTTAAGAAGATAAGGACAATGAGGTAAATATTATGAAATAAATTATTTAGGAAATTAATAACCTTATTTGGGGAGGTTTCTTTATTTGAAAGGATTAAAGGATTTAAATAGATGTTCTGGTACAATTTATAGAAAAGGTAAAGGTACCCCAACATGCAAGCACTGCCTTGATGTTAGCTGTCATTGTCACTGTCCCCCAGCCTATGCTTGTCAAAGCGATAGTCTGCTATGCCACATTGGGGACTCCCATCTTGTGCATGTTGGTCACCTGGTCACCCAGTTCTTTAATGGCCTTTACCTGCTCATCCAGATAGTGAGTGTCAATGAAGCTGTGCAACTAGGGGTCATTCTTACCGGTGGGCAGCTTGTGCAACTCCAAGAGCAACTGATTCACACTCTTCTCAGAAAGTGAGGCACACTCCATTGCCATCAGTCTGCTCTCCCCATCATCATGGTCTGGTTTCTTGATATTGTGAAGAAAGATCTGGCCACCATGCTGATTCTGCAGCTTCATCAGTTTCCAGCATGTTCTCTTTCCTCATGAAATAGGTGAAGAAAGCACTTGTCAAAATTCTTCAAAGCCACATCATCAAGGTCAAAGTAGTAAGACATGGACAGGTAGCTCCAGGTTGATGTGGTAGTCGATGGGGTCTTGGCATCCTGGTGGTAGTTCTGTTGACCTGCGAGAGCCAGGCGGTCATCATAGCTGTTCTCATGGTAGTCATCATGGAGGTCTTCATGGTGGTGCTGGTCTCAGTGAGGACAGTCAAGTATCTGGCTCAGTCCAAGCACTGTTCAAGTAGGAGGTCACAATGACACTTGGCCAATAGCCTTATTTTTTAATGACTGAATGTATTTACAGAGAAGTCCAACTTCTCTATGTGGAAAGAAATAATTTACTATTCCAAACTAATTACTATGAGAGAGGTACCAGTATTCAAAGGCCATCTCATTCACTGTTTTTATTTGTTTGTTCATTCTTTTTGTTTTATTTTGCTTTGTTTCAAATTAAGGTTAGCTGTGTGATTCCAAGAGTGGTTGGAAGTTGAAGCTGAGAAAACATATCTGCTCATGTAACCTTGAAAGTTGCTATGATTTTAAAATAGTTTGTGCCACCAAAATTCAGGGTGGTGTTTACCATCATGAGGTATTAAGAGACCATATTTAATCTGACTATGATGTTTAGCTTTTGTCATAGTCAGATTTCCATTGCTGTAACAAAATACCTAAGAAAAATTACTTAAAAGGAAAAAAAGGTTCATTTTAGCTCATGGTTTCAGAGCTTTCAAGTCATGGTCATTTGACCATTGCTGCTTTGAATCTGAGGTGACCCTTATGTTTGGGAAATAACTGTCAATTTTCAAGCAGTTTAGCAGAATAACAAAGTCTATGAATACACACAATATGATCTCCTTAAGCAATAGATAAGCATTTTACACATTCTTAAAGTGTCAAGTGTTAATATAGTCATTAATGTAAACACAGGCAAAATTACTTCACACATATACAGACAGGAAGAAAAATACATATTTAATGTTTGAGACTATTGGCTAGTATTATACTGTTAGTATTATGTAAATATTCAAAGACTACTATAATAGTATAACTTTTTTCAGAATCTGAAACCTAAATAAAGATCTTAGAAATTATATTTTAATTGACATAGAATAGATCAAAATTCTGTTGTAATAAAATATTTGTCAGAATTATAAATCAGTTTAAAAAATTTTTTTGAGACAGGGTCTTGCTATGTAGTTCAGCCAGGTCTTCAACTCACTTTGTAGCCCAGGCTGACCTCAAACAATCCTCCTGCCTTGGCTTCCCAAGTGCTGGAATTACAGGCATGTGCCACCACACCCAGCTATAATTCAGTTTAGTTGAACACATAATATTCCATTTCTCATGATCATGGATCTTACATAAGCATAATGTAACCTGTCTGATCAGTTAATCAACTAAAAAGTTTAAGAGGGAGCCAGGCATGGTGGTGCACGCCTTTAATCCCAGCACTCGGGAGGCTGAGGTAGGAGGAGTGTTGTGAGTTCGAGGCCGGCTTGGGCTACAATGTGAGCACAAGGCCGGCCTGAGCTACATAGTGCAACCCTGCCTCAAAAAGCCAGGGTTGGGAGTTTGGCTCAGTGGCTTAAGCACCTGTCTGGCAGGCATGAAGTTGTGAGTTCAATCTCCGGTGCCACAAAAAAAATATAATAAATAAAATTAAAACTAAAAATAAAAAAGTTTAGGAAGATTATGTTAGTCTATTTTGATAACTACAAAACGGCTTGCTGGAATTCTGATTGTGATGCATCTATGGATCATGTTGGAGAGAGAGAAGTGATATCTTAATATTGAATTTTCTAATTCATCAGTATGAATATTTGATCTTGTTATCAAAAATTTGTGGTTTCCTGGGTATGTACTTCGTTAGATTTATATCAAGTATTCCATTCTTTTTTTTTTTTTCCCCCGGCACTGGGGATTGAACTCACAACCTCGCGCCTGCCAGACAGGCGCTTGAGTCACTGAGCCAAACTCCAGGCCCTGGTTTTTTGAGGCAGGGTCGCACTGTGTAGCTCAGGCCAGCCTTGCGCTAGTGTTGTAGCCCAAGCCGGCCTAGAACTCACAACGCTCCTCCTACCTCAGCCTCCCGAGTGCTGGGATTAAAGGGGTGCACCACCACGCCCAGCCAAGTATTCCATTCTATGGTGATATTTTAAGTAATACTGTGTTTTTCAATTCAAACTCCATTTTTTACTGCTGGTTTATAAGAAACGAATTGACTTTTGTATATTGACCTTTTACCTGTAAATTTGCTATAATTGGTTACATGTTCCCAGAGATTTTGTACCATTCTGTATTTTGTACCATTCTGTATTTTGTACCATTTCTGATTTCTAAATAGAGTCATTTCATCTGAAATTATATTTTATTTCTTCTTTTTTCTCTTTGTCTCCCATTCTGCATACAACTTATTTTATTTTCTGGTGTTATAAACTGACTAGGATTTCCAACATGATTTTTTAAGGGAGTAGTGAGAGGGACAAATTTCATTCTCTGTCTTATGTGAAAACCATTCAGTCTTTCACTAATAAGGATTATATCAAATATATAGTATTTATAGATGTTCTTTATCAAGTTGATGTCATTCATCCTAATTTTTTTAGTTTTATCATAATGGATGTTGGATTTTCTCAAGTGTTTTTTCTCCATTGATTGATATCACCGTATGATTTTGCTTTTCTAGGTTGCTGGTGTACTGGATTTCATTAATTCATTTTCAAGTACTCTACTATACTTGTATGTCTGAAATGAATCTGAGTTGGTCATGATGTATGTATACATTGTTGATTTGATTTGCTAATACTTTGTTGAAGCTTTATACATGTATGTACATTACACATATTGGTCTGTCATTTTCTTTTAAATTTTTTATTTAGTTTGGATATTAGAATAATGCTGGTCTCATAGAATGAGTTATGAGGTGCTCTTGAAGAAATTGTGGAGAATCAATATCATTTCTTATTAAGTGATTGAAAAAATTTACTAACGATGTCATTTGGGCTTGGTTTTGGCAATTTATTAGCTATTGATTGGGTCTGCTTATGAATATAGGTCTACCTAGTCCCTTTTTAAGGGTTTTGGTAGTTTTTGTCTGTTATTTAAAAACTGCTTTATTTAGTCTAAATTATCAGAGTTGTGGGAATGGAGTTTCTCGTAGAATTCCTATACTGTGTAATCCTCTTAATGTGCTTGGAATCTGTATGACACTTTTTTCACTTTTAATATTGGCCAATTCTTTCTTTCTTTCTTTCTTTCTTTCTTTCTTTCTTTCATTCATTCATTTATTCATTCTTTTGTATGCATCTGGTTAACTTGTCTAAAGGCTTAACAATTTATTGATATTTTCAGTGTGTCGTTTTTTGGCTGAATGTGATATTTTTGGTTTTATTGATTTTTCTCATTGTTTTGCTATTTCTAATTTTATTTATTTTTGCTATAAATTATGCTTTCTTTATGTTTAAATTGGTCATCTTGGTCTAATTTCCTGAGATAGAATATTAGTTTGGTTATAGTTTTTTTCTTTTATGAGATATGAATTTAATTGTGTAATTTTTCTGTAAGTACTACTTTTACTTTACCCCCTAAATTTTAATCAATTTCATTTGTATTTCACTTAGTTTAAAATATTTGTAATTTATTTCAGGAGTTTCCTCTTGATTCACATACTATTTATAAACGTGTTAATTCTTAAATATATGGGAGTCTTCTAATTTTCTTTATTAATTTCTAGTTAATTCTACTTTGGTTTGAGAACACAGTATAACTTTTTAAAATTTGTTCAGGTCTGTTTTATAGCTCATTACATGGCCCATCTTGGTGAATGTTCCCTGAGATCTTAAGAAGAATGGTTGTTTTACTTGCTTTTTCTTCTTCAATACTCTTCTCTAGATTCACAGTTTTTTTGTTTTGTTACTATATTTGTTTTAAAATCTTTATTACTTTCCTTGTCCCTAAAGAAATTAACATTTCTTTCAGGGTCTGTTGGCTGGTGGTGAATTTTCTTTTTTCTTTGTCTAAGAAAATCTTTCTATCTAATGTTGTGACTGTAGGTATATGTCCCTCCAAAGGCTCTTGTGGTCATAGGTGAGGCTTTTCAGAGGTGGCTGGATCTGGGGTATGTGATGCTGAGATTAAAGGTGTGAGTACTACTCCCCTAAAGGCAGGTATCCTATATAAAATATAAAACACAGAAATACAAGATCCCATGCTACCGTGATTGTTGCTTGTCACTTGCTACTGCTTGCTGCTTTGCTGTCTCCTCCCTGGCTGCCATGGACTCTTTCTCCTCTGTGATGCCATTCTGCCATGCCCTGATGCCTTGAAGCCAGCTAATTATGGACTGGAACTTCTACAAACTACAAACTGAATGAACATTTCCTGCTTTAACTTTGGGGGTCAGGTATTTTGTCTTAGCAATGAGAAAGGTAACTAAGACATCTCCTTTACTTTGAAAGGATGATTTTAGTAGATACTCTGCTTTGAGAGGGTATTTTTCCTTGCAGGTCTTTCAGTATTTCAGTCCACTTTCTTCTTACTTCAATGAAGATAATTCTGTGATAACTCTTATCTGTGTTCCTCCTTTTCTTTCCCTTTGTTTTCTTTGAGGAGTTTGTCTTTGACTTTTTTAGATTGACTATGATATTCAAACAAAGATGTGGGTTGGGCAGCCCAATAATGGGAAATTGACCAGGAAAAGCAAGGTAGTGTTTGTTAAATATATTTAAGGCAGTGCCTTCTCCATTTATGAGTCTCTCATGATATAATTTAACCTTTCTTTTTCTAAAGAGACACCCTTAGAAATGGAGATTTTTGTTACAAAAAAATTTTCTTTTATGAAAGAGTGATTCTACTATAGTTTTTGAGTTTCTCTTATGACTACAGCTTTTCAAAGTAATCAGTTTTGCCAAAGAAGCATATTTTGAGGTTGGTATATTCTGGTCCCTTACAGTATATTCATTTTAAGATAAATATACAGATATTGTGGATACAGACAATTTTTATAGAAGAGATTCAGTGAGACAAGATTAGAAAGCACCGATCTAGAAAGCCTATTGTCCTGAAAATACTTTCCCCATTTTCTTTTCTTGTCATAAACCAGACTTGAGTTATGCTTGTAACTAGCTTAGTATTTGTGCAGTTTATACTTGTGTAATAAAAAAAGTTCAGTGCAAAGCATGATGGTGCATGGAAGGAGTCATAGCTACTCAGAGGCTGAGGCTGGAAAATCATTTTCCAGAATTGGGAGAACAACATGAGCAAAATAGACCTACAGAGAGAGAGAGAGAGAGAGAGAGAGAGAGAGAGAGAGAGAGAGAGAGAGAGAGAAACCAAAAACCAAAAATTTTTACAGGAAAAAATGTTCATGATTTTCTGAAGTGAAAAGTTGTATTAACAAATACAAATGTGTATTCAGCAATCTAGAAATGATTAGAACAGGCCTTTCAAGATCTGTAGGAGTACGAATAGAATGCATTTGTTGAACATTGTGTGTGTGTTAGGTATTGGGCCTAGCTGCTGTGGCTCTCCTATGAGGTGAATGTTTGCATCTTCTCCAAAAACTTAATCCCCAGTGCAACATTGTCAAGATTTGTGCCCTTTGGGAGATGACTAGGTCATGAAGAGTCTTCCTTCACAAATGAATTAGTGCCTTACAGAAGTGCTGGAGGGTACTAACTAGATCCTTGTTGCCCTTTTAGTATTTCTATCCCTTCAATTTATGAGAATGTAGAATTCAAGCTGCCATCTTGGAAGCAAAGCCTGGAACTTCATGAGATGCTAGGTGCCTTGTCTTAGGCAAAGCCTGGAACTTCATGAGATGCTAGGTGCCTCTGGAGTTGTGACAAAGTATATTTGCATTGTTTGCAAATTACCCAGTGTCAGTCTACTATTTTATCATATAGCAACTCTAAGGGGCTAAGATAGGATCCAATGATGAAACACACAAACTAATTTACTTATTATATAGATAGATTTGTGATTTTTTTGATATGATAATTGAATTTGTTTATATATGCTACATCACTTCCTAAGCACAATTAATTCTATGCATTAAAGAAATATGCATACACTCTAAACTAAAAGCATAGAGTATTAGAATATTAGAGTAATGGAGTTAGTATTCATCTAGCCAGACCTGTGACCTTAAGCTGAATAAGAATTTCTAGGTATCTTCCATTATTACCAGGCCTAAAGCAGTCTTGGCACACGGGCTGACTTTCTAGTTGTGAGTTGGGAAGTAGCAGTAATGCACAGTGGAGAAGAACTGGTGCATACATATAAAACTATTGGAAATCAAATCCTTCTTTACAAATCCATCTTGCTACCTTTGAGGCTTTTGTGGGAGATAAGGCTAATATGGCCCTATTAGGTCTTCTGATAGTGGGTGGGATGTGTTATCACCTCATCCTCTCCCATCTATGCAGGCATCCAAAACTCCTTTGAATCTGTTTAGAGAAGGCCCAGACTCATGTGGCCTTGAGAAATATCTTCCTCTCTTTTGCTTCTAGATCATCAGATTATTGTTTATCTATCATTATAGTAATGGGACATCTCTTGAAACTAATGGATTTCATTTAAATTCTCCTTTGTGCCAGGCTTTCTATGCTCTTAAAGGAGAAAGTCATCAGAGATGACTGTATATGAATATATGTGTATGTATACATACATATACTCTGTGTGTGTGTGTGTGTGTGTGTGCTGATAGTCTTTTGTTTTGCACAGTTCCAATATATGTGAATTTTAGTAGGCACAGTTTGGTTAAATACTAGCACTCCAACAACAGTTCAAATTTTTGTTATCGCAATATACGAACAGTTTTATGAGTTGTGGGAGACTTGGCTGGAAGAATGAATCATTAAAGTCAAAGGAGGATTGAGACAAGAGCACTTAGGTCCTGAACATAATGTGCTGAAAACAGCAAGATGTTTAGATTACTGAAGCATGATATGTCTGACCATTGTCCTTCCCCTCGCCCCGATAAAGTGCTTAGGCTTGATACACCTCCTTACCCAAGATACTTTTCTTCTGTTTTTTTTTTTTTTCTCTTGCACTGATATTCTGAATAAAGGTGAAGAATTCTCGATTCTGGGCTGCTCCCTTGAGACTCCCTGATGATGTGTATTCTTGTTGGGACAGTACCCCTGGGCATTTTGGTTTTGGACCAAATCTTCTCTGAGTAATCTTTTCATACTCCATGCCTCCACAGCTGCATACTGTGATGGTGAATTTTTATGTAAAATACAAACTTTCCTGCTGGATCTTCAGCTCACAAATTATTAGGTAAATGATAAGGCTCATCCAGATTAATGACCGGTCATGCTATTTTCAAAGTCTGTTAACCTGAGTCACAGCACATGTTTACCCAAAAATAATAATTGTAGTTGTATTTTATCCTTGTCTTCCAGTGACAAATCTATGTAATATTTTATAAAAATGGAAGATCAAAAGAGGGAGATGATCAACAAAGATGAACGTGAAAGGGGTTAGGAATGTACCTCAGTAGTAGAGTGCTTACCTATCATGCTTTAGGACCCGGGTTCAATCCCCAGCACTGCAAATAATAAGAAAATTCAGCAAAGAAAGTAAAAACTGATAAAGTGGAAGTGAATTCACATCAAACATATATAAAAGACAAACCTCTTGAAAAGACTACAGATTCTGATCCAGAGGAACTTAGGGAAGGTGAACAGTTTACCAACTTGAATGAGAAAAAGTGTATCAAAAAGGGATGAAGATGTTCCTGAGGAAAGGACAAAGATGTTGCAAGAAAGAAATTCTGAAATATTTCATTACATTGAAAGCACAAAGTATAAAATGTTGTAATCTGATCCAAATTTAGAAAAGAATGTTGTGATTCATCAAGACATAGAAAAGATGATTACCCTATAAGTTTTATCATTATAAATTCAACCTATATTTCAGATTTTTATGAAGGAAAAAAATCCATTTAAAATGTTTTAAATTATAGTATGCTAAGTAAATATGAGTTTTCATGAACTTTTTATTTCTATTACATTTATAATTGGCATAAAGAAGTTTTAATGTCTTGACAAACAGTCATAAAGGTCACAGAATTATCATAAGACTTCCATTGATTAATTAAAACTGCTTTGCATGGTTTCAGTTTATGTGGTCATTTTACAGTTCTGCACACTGTGGAAAGTAAGGGCTGCCTTAGTGTATGTCTATGTGTGTGAGATTGTGTATGTGTGAGAGAGTGAGAGTGAGTACATGTGAATGTACATGACCGTGTGCATCTTCTAATCAAGTATCGAAATATGTGGCATAGGGAGTCCTGGATTCAGGAACTTTGCCTCGATGTAGCAAATAACAAGTCCATTTGAATATACATCTTTAAATATGCTGTTGTTTTTCAACTTCTCTTTAATTTTGTTGTAGTTTTGTTTCCCCAGTGTCAGTCTGTTACTGAGTTAGGATTCCTCTTTTAATTTTCTCTCTTAAAAACATAATTGCATCATGTAGGATTTAAGAACAGAAATTCCCTAAATGCTTTCAAACTGAATTTCAGTTGTCTTTCTGGGTTTTTTTTGTAGAATTCTATGATAATACTTGTAGTTTTTCTTAATGATAGCAGCAATTTTAACAATTGTTATAATAATAGCTAGAATTTACTAGTATGTGTCAACTCCTTTAAAATGCACTCCCTTTGTACTTCCCTTCTATTCAAGAAATATAAATGAGGCATCACATTTTAAAGTTATCCTGGGCAACTTAGCAAGACCTAGTCTCAAAGTAAAAAAATAAAAAGGTTTGGGAAATATACCTCAGAGGCAGAGCTCTCTGGGGTTCAATTCCCAGGAGGAGAAAATGAAATAGCTTAAAATTGGAATATATGTGGGCAAAGTATTTTCACATTGATTATTGCAAATGTAACCTACATGGTTTTTCAGGTAGAGGCAAAAGGCTGACAGAGTATGGAGATCAGTTGCTAACTTCTATTTCTGCTCACTACACACAGTTAAGTGGCTCCAGTAACCTGAGACATGCTCTCAGGAGAGGAACTATAAGTTCTTTCCACTGAAATTACTCATGGGATCTAACATTTGCTTTCACCATATACTTACTAGCAATGCAGTTGATAACTTGGTTGTGTAACATAAAAAATTTAAACATGAGGAAGGAACCAGCCTAGTGCCTGAGACACTGGCAGTGCATGATAATTAAGCTCTCTAAATCCTTTCATAGAAAACTCAATGAGCTGTATTTACTTCTTTCTGGCATTATAAAAATTATGTATCCTTTTATGTGCATAGACAGTTCCTTGGGGACTACGGGTTATGCATGCTCATTAACAGAAGAATATGTACCACAGCAGGTACTGCATGCTAAACCCAAGACTTATGACCCTATTGTCCAATGAGTGGCAGGCATAACTTCTCCATTGTGGTGGTGAATGAGAGGATGAAGAGATAATGATGATAATGAAAGAGGTTAATTTAAATGTTCTTGCTCTAAAGTTTGGTTAAATATTCAGATACATATCAAATTAGATGCCTCTTCAAAGCTTGGACTCAGTGTGATTAAAGCATTACCTTCTTTACTTAATTTCCCATGCTTTAAAATGGAAGATAATTTTAGAATTCTTTGTTATAATTGAATTGGCAAAGCATGTTCCCCTGGCAGTGAACCTTGAATTTTGGCTTTAAATTTTTACATTTAAAAAGATCATAGATTGTTCTCATTGGTCTTTCTGGACTAACTTTCCTTGATTCTCTGGACAAGTATATTAGCATAATCTTTGCCTAATGATTTCTACTTGTTCAGCTGTAGTCCTTGTCAGTATAGAAGAATGAGATAGTGACAGACATTCAGTGACTTTGATGTAAGAATCATCATGATAATTATTCTTTTCAAGAACTCAGGTCCTTTGTATTATTTACTATTATGATCAATGTGTATATTTGATGATAACCTAATTCATGAGAATTATCATGAAAATTGGTTCCTTGGCTATAGATACATTAAAAGATCTCAAGGGAACAACAAATATTTTGTTTTAGATAAATAATTCAATGAAAACAGTAAATGCTTAGAATTATGCCATTTGGAAACCTAGTCAACAAAGACATTGGGTAAGTTATTATAGTTATTTCTTAAGGAAGTATGAAAATTTAAGTCTCCAAATTACATAAATTGTAACGTTTGTCACAGCACATTGCTTCTTACTGGGTTCTGCAAAAGTGGAATAGCAGGGTAAACTTTAAGGGAGGAGAGGAAGCAAAGAAGGAAGAGAGACAGTGGAGAAAAGGGTGTGATCTATCTTGGGCAAAATTTTCCAGAGGGTGGGCTTCAGCCTAATTCATGCAACAGAATTCAGGAATTCAGGAATATGAATTCAGGAATATGAGTTGTCTATGCATTGAAGGTTTAGGCTTCTTTACTCCATAATCATTGGTTGACAGTATGGGGGGCGGGGCAGGTAAGGAAGATCCTACGCCCTTAGGTTTTTTTTTTTCTACTTTCTATACCCATGTCCAAGTGGCAGCCTGAGAGTTACCCTCCCAAGAAATGCAGGAGTGAGTCATTGGGCCATTGAAAGATGCACACTACAAATTCAAAGGGTGGGGTACTTGCAGAAATGCTAAGGAATTGGGGGGATTCAACACTGTCTGCTATAGGATGTTTGTAAGATACTTAAACACACTTAAAACATCCAAGGAGAATATTTCATATCTTTTCTAATTTATCAAATTAAAAAAAATCAGTTACCCCTGTTGGAAATTCTTGTTCATTTCTTTCTTCTTCATAAAACAAACAACCTGTTTATTGATCACCTACTGTAGGTCAGGCACTTTAAATGTATTAGCTCATTGGTCCTCAAAGTAGAGATAAGTATTATTTCCTCTGTTTAGAGACTACAGGTCAGGAGACTGCAAAAGTGATTATTGAGTAGACAAATGAACAAATGAATGAGTGTACCATATTAAATTAAGCGCAAGATGGCTATAAACTTATATTACATTTATATAATGGAAATGTAGCTGGTTTGTACATGGCTGCATCAAGAGACAAGGGAACATCTGTGTGACTCTAAACCCCCAGGTGCTTTAATCTGTTCCTGTATAATGACTCTCCAAAAGACAACTGTATTTAAATATTTATGATCTTTTTGACCCAAGTGACAGTGACACTTGGTTTAGGTTGCCACAGAGTTCACACAGGCTTTTAGGTTGCCACAGAGTTCGCTTCCTGCTTTCATTCTGCTACTTAATTTTCACTGTAATCCTGTGAGATATAGCACCCAACTATACAAATTAGGCAGCTAACATTAACAGAGGTTAGGCAACTTATTTAGAGATGCAGAGCCAGAAAACAAAGGTGTCAAAGCCAAAGCCTGCATTGGTGCTTACAAGCCACTGCTGCTATTTCCAAAACAAGAATTTGTAGTATGTGGTTTTTTAACTTGGTGAGTTTTCCCATGGTATTCATACTAGTTTTGGGAATTTATATCATTCCTGGCACATTAATACATAAGTCTTCCATTATGTGTGGTTTTACTTTCTGCTATTTCAATAGCCATATCAATTTTGGTCCAAAAATATTAAGTGGAAAATTTTAGAAGTAAACAATTCACAAGTTTTAAGTTGCATACCATTCTGAGTTCTTTTTTTATTACAGTGTATTATTGTAGTTGTCCTATTATATTATTAGGCATCATTTTTCATCTCTCAATATGCCTAGTTTATAGTTAAATTGCAATCAGGTAGATATGTATAAAAATAATCAGTATACACAGGTCTCAGTACTATCTGCTGTCTTAGGTACCCACTGGAGGCTTTAGAATACATCCCCTGTGGATAAGTGGGAACTAGTTACATATCTTCTATATTGACTTCTATTTAACTGAATTAAAATTAAGGACTTTCTGATCCTCCAAGATGACTATTCAACCTGTGTAATTTCTCACATACTTGTAACTTTATTGGTTTGGACCATGAATTATTTTAAATCACTTCTAAAACATTTGTTACTACAAGGAAGGAATGGTTTGGGAATAAGAGAAACAATAGAGAGGATTTTAGATATTTTTTAAAAAGATTTCAGGACTGAAAGAAGATGACTTCTTGTCCTATATGCTTGTTCCATAAAAGCTATTTTTCTTTAGTTTCATCTCAAAACAACACCTTAATTAAACTCCAGTGGGCCAGTTTAATTAAAACATGCCAGTCAGATCCTCACCAGGGAACCAGATATCCATGAAACACACCGTCTGCTTCCTTTGTGTTTACTTTGACATTTCTGACCCCTGCGCAAAGGACTCTGGATGGTGGCTGTGGGCAGAGTCTGTGCACTTCCCCCGATGAAGGAGGAGTGGGCTTTTGGTGGTGATTTCATCCAGGTAGATCATCAAAACCCTGAGTTGGAACCATAGAGACTTAGATAGCTTTTTGGTATTGAGATTAAAAATGACTTCTAATCTCTCTCAGATTAATAGTCATTTTAAAATATTATTACCAATAATATAATCTAAGACACTTGTCATTCCCCTGTCCCATCTCTTTATTTGCCTTTTTCTTTTCTTCTTACTGATCTCTTTTCTTTTCTTATTTTATATTTTTATTGCTGATTCTTTGACTTGGCAGGATCAAGCCCTGCAGTTTTGTGTCTATCTCAAAGCCTTTCAGTAGCTACTTCCTTCTGACTCTAGCTCTCTGTTAGCAAGGACAGGAAATAGGGAAAGACATTTATGGGAATCTGCTTGGTCATTTCCTTTTCTAGGTCTTTAAACACATGATTTGATTTTATGCCCACTTTGTTGTGGTCTTGTTTGGCACAAAATTAGACAATAGAAGTTTAGAGAAATTCAAAGATTTCCCAGAAATTATAAAGCAAGCAGACAGAAGGGATGACAGTTGACCTGCAAAACCATGCACAATCTGGACAGCTCTGAATTTTTATCTCTTTTCCTTTTTTATTTATGAAAATAGCTTTATTGTTTTAATCTGATTATAAAAGCATTACATACTCATTGTAAAATCAGATGTTATAGAATAATGTGAGGGCCTCTGAAAACAAATAAATTTTTGGTTACCTGCCAAACCTTCAACTTGCATCTCTGCTTCTCTCTATACCTCCTCTTTCTGTGTTCTTACGTACAACCTCTTACATAGCCTTTCAAACCTTTCTTCATGAGCATATAATCAGAATCAGAATAAACATGTGTGTATAGGGATTTTGCTGTTGCTCATTTTTAAAAAATATGTTGTCTATTATTTTCCTTTTAATTCATCAGTATGTCATGAGAAAATTTCCTAGTCAACTAAAATAGCTCTATCACACTCTATAAAGCTTATGTACTATTCCCTAGTATAGGTGGTCCATAGTTTCTCTACTTTGTTTTCAAGGTTTTTTGTTTGTTTCTTTTATTCTTGTTTCTTTTTTAAATCTAAGAAACAGTTCTGCTCTAAATACTTTTGGTTCCACATAATTTCATTTTGATGATTTTATTTCTGAAGAACTCATTTCCTGGGATGAGGTTTCTAGGTTGAAGAGTACTTTTTATTTTAGTTAATCCCAAATTGCCTAAGGCACATGATTATGCCTTTTATCAAAAACCATCTATGTTAGTGAGATTTCTGAGGCTGTGACAAAATAACTTAGAAAATCAAGTTTGGAAAGGTTTGTTTTGATTCATAATTTCAGTTCATGGTTACGTGGCCTTGTAGATTTGGGCCTGTTGGCAGCAGAGTATATTGATTGAGTATTTTGGGGCAATCAATCTGAAGCAGGACAGAGAAAATGATAGTGAGAGAGATAAGCAGAAGGTCTTTAATGCAGAGGGCATGGGAGAGCTTTAGGAGCTGGGGGGTGTAGAAGCTCTCAACAGGAACAAAAAGTATAGTTATTTTTATTAGTTTTGGCTGGGGGAGGAGTCTGGGAGGTGGGTAAAATGACATATTAAGGGCTGATTTGAAGGAGCATCTGTCTGTGTAAAACAGGAGACAGAAAGATTTGCTGGGGTCTGGGGGTGGAGGCTTGGAGGGTTGTGGAGTCTTGGGATTGGAGAGGGCTTGGGGCACATGCAAAAAGAGAACAAAAAGTTTATCTCTTAAAAAAAAAATGGAAGTTACTCTTAAAGAGCTAAGTTGTTTCTCTGGGTCCAGTACCAAGTTGGGCAGATGTCATGTTATAGATAGCTAAGCCCCAGGCTAACAAAATCTATCATATATCACAGTAAGGAGCACATGATGGAGCCAAGAAGAAAAAACAGAAAAGGGGCTTGAATCCCAATATCTTTGGTGAGGACATTGCCCCCGTGACCAAACTTCCCTCTTTTACATCCCGCCTCTTAATAGTGCCATAGGACAATCTTTAACAAACGGGTCTCTGGGGAACATTTACAGTTCAAACCACTACAATATCAAATTTAAGAATGATCACAAGGACCAGACATGGAGCATACCTGTAATTCCAGCTACTCCAGGGGCTGAGGCAAGAGACTTTCAAGTTCAATCCATCCTGGGCTAATTAATAAGATCGTGTCTCAAGTAATAAGAGGGAAAAAAAAGGAAAGGAAAGAAAGGACATATGAGTCCCAACTAAAATGTGACTTTCACAAACTCTGACACTTACTTGAATGTGTTTACAAACTTTTCAGCCCCAGACTAGTTAGATTGGAATCCAAGAATCAAGTGGAATGTAAATTGCCAGCGACAGATTTTCTTATGTATGTCCCTACTGGACTTTTGGGCCACTTAAAATTCATAGACATTCTAAAATTTTTACACATTAGACATTTCTGTACAGCTTATTAAATTTGAGTCTCTTTTTAAAAAATACTCCCTATAAAGTGTTTTTATATAATTGTAAGACTTCAGAGCTGTAACAATTCCATTGACTAATACTGGTTCCATTTAGGTTATGGAAGAACCATAACTTCTCTAGAGTCTTTGTGAATAGTTGTCTTGATGGAATGTGTCATTGGAGCATGGTGCAAAGTTATCTCATGTAGTGCTATGTTGAAAGTCTATTTCCAAAATGATTTTTACATGCTTAAATTTTAAAAAGGAAAGGGACATTTAAATTTACTTTAAAGATCATTGATTCAGGGTTAATGATTATATAGTTTATTAATCAGATATATTTAGCAGGAAAAAAAGCCAACTACAATTCACTTGGAATTGAGATTTTACTCTATTTTAACGTTATTTTAATGAGCTACAGATTTGAATGTGGGCTTTGTTCATCTGTTGCTTCCGCTCAATTGCAGTTTCACCCTAAGAAGACACAAGACAGATTGATCAGGCTTCCAGTCATTGTGAGGCTTAAATGAAGTGAATGAGGCCTTATGTTTCTAAACCAAATGAGAGGATTAAGGCAAAGAGAAAAAGAAGACAAAAAATAAAAACTAAGAAAGCACTGCCCCCCCCAAAAAAAACACTTTCCATACTTTAAATAATCTGTTTGCTGTTGTTAAATTTGCTACTATGGGATTCCATTTTTTTTTGGAAGAGCATCAGAAGATAAACTCATAAAAGTGAAAATTATACTTGTTCCTCCCAACTATGAAGATGTGTATGTGGAAGGACAAATTTACTGTATTTCATTTTGTGATACACAGTCATTTCAATACAAGGGTAAATTAAGTTAGATTTTCTTTAGTAGATAATGTTTTTCTGTCCACATTTGAAAAGATGTTTATCATCTAATACTTTCTTTTAAGATTACCCCACATCATGTGGTTTGTTTACATTGAAAGAAAATTTATTTGAATTAAATTTTTTTTTTTTTGTGGTTAGTATTCGTAGTCATATATTTTCAGTACTGAGTGTGTTTTGGAAAACTTCTCTAATGGATCATAGAAGGTCTAGGAAGCACAGACTAGACAGGTTTCTTCTGTTCTTGTGTGCAATTTGCAAATGTAGCCTAGAGAAGCCATGGCTTCCAATATACAGTTTTCCGTTGTGATTATACACTAGCTGTGCTGCTTAAAATGACAGAGGAACTTCATATTTAGGAAACAAAGCTTAATGAGTGATCATGTTAAAACGATGGGGTGCTATAAGGCAAGTTTGGCCAACCCCATTAAATTAGAAAGTACTGAAGGTTTCTGAATTTCTATAATTCAAATTTCTGATAAGAAAAACATTTATGCTTCCATTATGTTATTTTCTAAGTCTATAAATGACTTTTAAATATAAAATTCATAAGCTAACTTTTAGGCATGAGCAGCTTCTTATTAACACAAATTATATTTTTATGAACTGATATTCTTGGTGGAGTAATACAGATTTTGTGAGCTTATTAGGTCAATAAATGAAAACATTTGCAAGAGATAATGGCATAATTATATGTATAATCATATATGTCACTTATACTATCATAATGATGACGATGACATTACTACAAATGATTTCATACATATGAAATATGCGTTTTCAGTGGTTTTCATTATGTAAAGTATTACTTTGTAAATTAGATGTAGGCTAGGACAGTTCTAAGTAATATACATTGTTAAAGTTTCAGTAGGAGAGCTAGCTACTGCAGAAGTCTTATTGCTAGTGCTATGCATTACAAATACTAATTTTTAATCATCATTTACACACATTATATATTGGTTTTGCTTAAAGTGAGTTAGTTTTCCCTGAGAAACTTCTGCTTATTTTTAATATGGTTCATTCATATTGATATATTTATATTTACAAGTAGTAGAATACATATGATAAGAACAAAATAATGCCAAGTAAAGTAGAGAAATTAAGGTATTAAAAAAAACAGA
The DNA here is from genome assembly GCA_004363535.1 of Dasyprocta punctata. Taxonomy (NCBI): domain Eukaryota; kingdom Metazoa; phylum Chordata; class Mammalia; order Rodentia; family Dasyproctidae; genus Dasyprocta; species Dasyprocta punctata. The sequence continues at coordinate 2,770 of RJWM01001824.1, read as the reverse complement.
AATGGAAAAGAACTGGAATCTATGTCATCCTGATTAGATCAAGCCAATAATTGACTTGGCTGTTCTCTACCAGCCTTGACAGATGTTTGTCTTGCACTGGAACTAGTTGTATAACTTGGTGAATAACAGAATTGCTTGCAATTTCAATAAAGAAAGTTTTGATTCTTTGTTTACTTTTTGATTAAGGTTAATGTCAACATTTTATTTTGTATTTCATCTTGAAAATAAAAAAAAACTAGAAAATTGAGATTGATTTTACAAGGAAAGAGTTTGGTAAGAATTAGGTGTTTTTCTATAGTGTGTCATTTGTGATTATGTTTGGCTTTGTAATGTTTAACTTTTCCTCTTTTGTTTTTAAATGATAGATTTTGTTTTCATGAAAATGTTTTATTTATGCATTCAGTTTCTGATAGATTTTTGCATAAAGAAAAATAACCTTTGGAAGTAATTTACAAATAGATTAAATTCAAAATATAATTGAGAAGCTTTTAGCAAACTCTGCTGAAAGTTATATAGCATTTTCATTATACAGAGACCATTATGCTAGTTATTAATTATAATAAAACACAATGTATCCACATACACTTTTATAATTGTATCATTTAAAGGAGTATTTTTGACATGAGAGATTTGTATTTGTTTAATTAATGTCTTTTAAAATGTGTGCATGACATACATTTTGGTCTCAGAGATGTATGAATTAAAGTTATAAAACCACATAGCCAATCTTAAAGGGCTTAATTCCCTTTTGATGGCATGTGTATACAACCATTAGGTAGATGTTTTTGCATTTCTATGAGTATTAACATTTTCTCTAAATATCTGTGTATCTAAGTAACCATGATTGTGGTTCATTTCACTTAATGGTCATTCATATAAAATTAAAGCTGAGAATATTATTATTTGCTTCAGCTAATGCCAGTTATATTACTCTTTTATATTTTCACGTAATGGAAATTTTTCCAAGTCTCTTGATTTTTTCATTTTATTGGGTTGTTCTTTTCATAATACAACCCTCTAAAAAGTTCAAGGTGAAGTTTTCAGGCTCAAAGCTATAAGTCAGTTTTTATGTAAACAAGTGACAACTGTCTTTGACATCATTTTTCTATTCATTCAGTTTGACATTCTGTTATGTAAATGACTATACCTGTGTGTTTTTAAAAATTGCTATTTCTAATGGGCACATTAAAAAATCCTTAGCTATTCAGTGTTTTTCTGCAAATAAATGTGAAGTGGACGTATTGTGCCTTAGATTAAAGGCCAGTAAGGCAGACAAAAGGGACACCATTGCAAATTAAACTATAAAGGTCTGAAGTATTATTAAGAGGTTCACAGATACTATGTTTTAATCAGGCTCAATAAGGGCTGAATTCCTATTATGTTTCTAAACCCTCCAAAAAGACATGGGAAGGGACCCAAAGTTAAAGTCATCAAATAGAAAGCACTTGGACCAAGAGCACATGAATGTATGGCTGGGTAATGGGTCTTTCATCTTTGAAATAAAAACAGTGCAGTTCAATTGGAACTGAATTTTCTCCCTTTGAGAAAGTTTATTTTAATGAATTTCCATTTTATGCATGGGCCGCTCTTTAATCCAGGCTGTTCATTGAAGTCTTACCCAATGAGGACACAAGACAGATTGTCCAAGCTTGCAGCTATTGTTAGGGGTTGATGAAGTGTATGGGCCCTTATGGTTGATAACAGAAGTAGATGGTCAAAGCCAATAAATAAAACTTTAACTCTGATTGTTGGGTGCTTTATGCTGAAAAGGTTTCCATTAGCATAGATCTTTGGTTTTGAAGGACTTGTGAACCCAAAGGCAGCATGTAGCTCTGTCAAACAAACTAAGTCACTTAGACAAGCAGCAATCTGTCCCAGCCAGCAGATAAACTCAGTTTGGCTTTTAAAATTCTAGACTCCTTTTCAGCAATGAGCACTGTAAGTATCTTGATAGACAATTAACTTAATGATATGTGAATCCACTGTACTCATTATTGATTTAAAATGAAAATGTTTGCTTAAGAGGAAGTACTGTGGTTTGTGCTTTCCTTTCTGGGAACTTTAATGATATAAATTCAAAATTAACAGTTTAATATATTTAGGTAATTGATAATTTGAATGAGTGTAGGGGAGAAAGAGATTTTGTAGTATTATTTACAGAACCAACCATCTCAAGTGACATTCATATGATCTCCCCAAATTTTTATTTGTATAAATCTCAATTTAGTTTTCAGGGAATGGTGGACAGAGCCAGTTGTGTACCTGCAGTAATCTTAAAATCTGGCAAAACCATTGTCATTGCTTGAAGTTCCTTAAAAACTGACTCTAGTGAACTGAAAATTTTATACTAGCCCCATTTTAGACTCTATCCCAGGACAGTTTAAATCATGATTGTTGTAGCGGAGCAGATGGCATCTTGATAACCTTGAATAGATAAGCCCATTCATAATTGCCTTGCCACTGGAATGCTGGTTAGGCCATTGAGAGAATCTACCTCATAGTTACTTTTCTGGTTACCCTAAAGAAACTCTACCTCTGATAATTGCATAATAAGAGCTTAGAGACTACTTTAGGAAAAGCACTGACTCTTACTTGGGCCTGGTCACATCCAATAGTAACTACAGTCAGGAAAAAAACATGCCATCTCTGCCTCTGTTTTCTATCTGTTTCCTTAGCTCTGAGTTATTTTACCTGACAGGTACCTTGGATTCCAATCACTCCAGGTCTGGTTGATGAACATTTTATGATGAGTCAAAACTACCTCCCCTTC